>JABVXV010000058.1:0-274678 GCA_013365325.1 Dipetalonema caudispina | reverse complement strand
GACGGTATTTTAGCGTATCTCTTTCATTACGCTTTTAAGTGGTTTTTTTTAATATAAACGATATATTAGAAAAATGTTTCTACAATTGACCCATCTTCACTTATGTTATTAAACTATTACTTATGTGGCAATACGAAAGTACGTTCGACCACCTATCTTTGAACTTCTTCAGTTTATCGTCGTTGTTTGCCAAAATTTTCTGAGGAGGCAAGAAGGTATTTGTCGAATTTTTTTTTTCTTGAAATCATTGGTTAATGCTTCGAATACCTTTAGAACAAGTTCTAAATGGACCCAGGAAAACCGTTATATGTACTCTATAATGAAATGGAGATAACTTATGCAAGTTATCTCAAATAATGGATTCAGAATCGTACTTCTAGTTCTCAGACAAAAAAAAAAAAAACACTGCAGATTTTCGAGTTTTAAATTCTTGTAGATGATAAAATTACATTTGGCTTTTCAAAGCAGGAAGAATTGAGACAGTAGTATATTAGTGATGATGGAATAACAGAAATTTCCCAGAAATTATGAAACGAAATGTAACTACTCCCATGCAGCTTCAGTAAACAATAAGAAAAATAGGAACTGTAAAGGCAATTATTATTGACGCGCTCAAATTTTTGCAGTATCAAAACGAAAAAGAAACTCAAAATAATGATGACCTTAATCATGCAGCATCAAGATGAAATGCATGTAGAAGTTCAGGTTTAAAACACTTTCATAAGAAAGTGAAAAAGTCAATAAATACCACAAAAGAACTTGATTCGAATTAATCTCTGTTTCTCTAGAAATGCTTCCTCATCAGATTTTGGACTAAAAGTATTGAAAAGGAATTATGAGCTCTACTGTTACCTTCGAAAACTGCTTGCAATGTACTAGATATAATCTTCATATCGGTTTCAATTGTCTTTGCCCAGTTCTCAACGTCTCCAATTTCCTGAATAATAAAAGAAAACAGGTATAATGACTCTCGGGTTGTATTTAATCCAGTCCAGAAAAATGCATTTTTAAAAAACTAGTCTACAACAGTATAGGATTCTATACATATCTTATATCATTTTAGATTTTAGATTTTGGTCCTGAACTTTGCTAGATTAGATATTCTGCAGTTCTGAACAGTCATTCAGCTTAAAAATTTTACAATAACGAGTGTGAACATGAACATTTAATGTTACGTTACTCAGTGGATTTTTGGGATACAAACTTTCAAAGCTTGGTTGAGTGAATCGGTAATTTGTATCCATTGTTCCGTTTGTCGTGCAAGTTCTGTAGCATTTTTCTCCAGCTTCTTCACTTCCACATCCAATCGTTTCTGATTGTTATAAGCTTGAGAAACACTGTAATGAATTAAATACGCATGAATTGTCTGAAAACTTTGATAAATGGAATATAAGAAATAGAAACCGAGGTGGGAAAAGGTGAAATATACTGAGGAAGATCGATCCGACTGAAGACATTATACATATGGGTTTATAACTTATTTTTATGTCAAAAAATGTGATGATGAAAGTACTAACGAATAGTTTAGATGATCGACAACAGCTCCAGTTAAACTTTGTGCTGCTACGATGGCTTCATTTTTTCTTTTTTCTGCATTGAAAATGATTGAAATTAGTCTGTTAGGCTACAGCATATTGTATTTTCTAATACTGAGAGGATTTAATGACAAATTCACTGAACAATACAAATCGAAACAGGAATAAGAACAACAGAAAATCCCAGAAGCTATATCCACTTATCTATCGAGAAGGGAAAAAAATATGAGGAGGAATAAATTTACCTTGCATTTCTCTCCTTACTTGCTGAGCAGCATCATGCTCTTTGACCATCCTTGTCAACATCTTTTCTCTCCTATAATGTGAAAGGTATACGATATAGTTCTACCCCAATCAAGGGAAATACCTTTTGAAAAATCTATTAACTTAATGAAACTTCTGAGCAGAAGTGAAGCTCAGATCAACCGATAAGATACGATAATAACTTCTCGGTCCCACATATGATGTATAAGAAGTTAACCAGTGAAAGAACCATACGAAATAGATTCACACCACGAGCCACCATATGCCGAAATAACCTTCAACCAGCAATACCACATGTGTTGCAGTCTTTCAGTGCAGATTATCCAACTATGTCAGACAAGATAAGTTGCTCGGTCAAATCTAATATGGTGTATTTAATCCATAATATTATGTGATGCCATCCAAATTCGATGCAAATATATAGCTTTTATTCGCCTGGTCTTTCTAACCATCCGAAAGTAACTCTTTTCTGTTAAAAAGGGCATATGAATGTATCACTTTTTCTTCAAATTGAAAGATAGGAAATTACGCAAAAGTTACGTACAAACTTTACACAATTCACATACGTTCACAAAGTGTGTAGCGCAATAATCTCAAGCCCAATATCAAGTTGAAATTTGATGTACAAAATAGTAATTACACTAATAAAACAAGATGCGCTTATTTATTAATAGAAGGTAACTAGATATGTGGCTGTACACTTCGTAAGGCACTGATTTGTTCACGTCCAAGAAAGAGTCGCTCGTCAATTTCTTGCCGTTCCGTTGTCAGACGTTTCCAGGTTTCCTTGTAAATCCTGCAAAAGAGAACACATCAAGCGATCTTATTTAAATAACCTAAAAATTCAACATTTACAAATTTAAAAGTTGGATTCGTATTAGTCCATTGAATTCGTTCATCTCATTAACCATAGCGATCCCCAAAAATTTCATCAAAAACTGCATTAGCAATAACTGAATTCGCAGGTGAGGATACAAGTTTCAAAAAGCAGAGAGAATTTACCTCCACTGCGATCTTCGCTCATCGTTCAACCTTGAAAGGATGTATTTATCAACTTCGGCATCACGTCTATCGAAAGCTTTTCTCAGTATAGTCTGGTCATCTAGCTGTCGTTTCAGACGTTCAGTGCGAGCATTAATGAGCTCTTTGTCAACATTTTCATTACTCATCGAAACTGAGTGTAAGCGATCCAACTGCATTCGTAACCTTGTTTCAAGTCTAAAAAAATCAGCAGATTTTCTCGAATTAACTTTAAAAAATTGAAGCAACGTAACTGGTAGTTTAATATTTGGAAAAAAAGTTTATTAAAATGCAATAAAATAAATAGACACTGCTTATGGCTTATCGAGAAGCAGTTCGCTCTTACAGATTTCTTAATTCACACATATGTATGTGAGCGTGATCAAATGCTAGTGAGAATATAAAAATATACAAATAGGAACTAAAATATTGCACTGAAGAACATATTTGCAAATCATTCATTTTGAAAAGTGGAAAGAGATAAACGAAAGTATTTCAGTTTGAATCAATTGAAAATACTTAAGACAGTCTGATCAAGTTATTCCTCAGGATGATTTTCTCTTTCTACTGCTCCCGTCAAAATTCAGCAATGATTGCAATATTTTTAAACCGAAGGACATTCACTTCATGACACATAAACCCCAAATGAAAAGGAAATTTCCGAAGAGCGTAGCAAACTCCTAGTGTTGAGACTGTAGACAATTACCTACCAACTAAACATGTAACGAATGCAGTTTATTTGTGTTGTGGTCGGGTAATACCGGAATGCACACCTAACTGTATAATTAAATGCCATTTATTTTACATCATATAGTGAACTTCTGTCTCTTTTAAAGTCAGACAATTAAAAAAGAAATACCAAAAAATATATTGCGTAGAAACAGTCAGCCTTGATGTTAGTATCTGTGACTTGAAATAAATTGTTCGTCCTTCAACCTATTCTTTGTTCTACACGTCTCCTTTTCAAATATTTCGAATTCGGATTTATGCTCAATCACAACGATCAACAATGGTATTTTTGTCATCATTGTAATCTGAACACAGACATACAGCTCACCTGCACAGCTGTGAATTTTGTGCGAGATTCTTTTCGATTTTTTCCAGAATAGCTGAGTCACCAGTTTGTGTTAATTCATTGAATACTTCATTTTTCAGGGCTTCGTTTAGATTAAAATCTTCATCAATCGCATTTCGTTCCTCATCTAATATTACAATTTTGCGCGAAATTGATTCAATCAGCTATAAAAAAAGAGAAAGCTAAAAAAAACAGCAATGGCACAAATATAAAGAACTACGCAAAGATAATCCTGCAAAGAACAATGCAAGAACCATTAGGAAGTTTAGAGAAACATGAAAATCTGGAAATTTCGGCATCTATTTCTGAATCGCAGGATTTAATTTCTTTAATTACCTTCTTACGTTTCGCTTCGAGTTGCTCAACTTCTTCGTCTGTCAAACTGGACTGCATCAGGGCAGTATGAAGAGAAATAAATGATGGGGTTGAAAATAAACGGAAACTGAAACAGAATAGAATAACGACCTAAATTAACAATACCATAGTAATTATATAATTTATAACAGTCCTAACAATTATAGTAACATTTTTATGTTGCAGGAAGAGGTACTTTATTTAAAACTGCTCTATAAGCTTGAAGCTGATTATAGACAGATTAATCAATCGAATGTTTTAGTATCTACCACAGAGAATCACGAACTACCTCCTTCTCCTTGTTTGGCCGGCAATAAAAGAGAGATTACTTTACAGTATAATTTTTACAAACTTCAAATAAATCCCGGAAATGATGTGCAAACCTATTGCTAGTTGATGGTGATGACTGCGCTGAAGGTGAAAAAAGGTTCAAACTCGATGTACTTAAACGAAGTGGAGTTATTGAAGCAGCTTCGACAGAAGCAGATGTTGAGGACAGGATTAACTTTGCTGGTTTCTTTGGTACCACCGGTTTCTCCCGTATTTTTTCCGATGTGATATCATTATTAGTATTGCTGCTTGTTGATGATGTCAGCACAGTAGCAACCATACTATTGGTTGGTAGGCTTGATGGCATTGGATGCACCTGTACTGTTGGTTTACCACCTGTAAAGGAACGATAACAGAGAGAAAGGAGGACTATAGCAATATCAATAAGTTTTTGCACTAAAAATAAATAACAGTATGATAAGAAAGACAAAGTAAAATGCTTTTCTCTGCTCACTGTTTTGATGAGGGTGATTCTCGAAAAACACACGATTAAATAATAATAAAGAACGGATTCCGTAAATAAGTAATAAGATTTCTTGGGAATTCGAAATAGCATTCAAACTGAATAGTGCAGTCAGTGAATGGAGAATGATTATTAAAAGAGAAACCTGCTTTAATTTTAAACGGTCCAGAACAGCCTTAATCTAATTAAGATATTACATTGTTCATTAAAGAAATCATCGGGAAGGAAAAAGGAATGTCCTTATACTTTATGATAAAACGGAGTTAAAATGTCTACAAAATTTAGCAATTTGTCGTTAAGATACTACCACAAAAAGTGTGTGCGGCAGAGTGTTTACAATGCCTCTTTTTTAAATAACAGATAATGAGGTGACAAAGTTATGAGTGAAGGCATTGTTTTGATAAGACCTTTGCCTCATATTTTTACTTATCCATCTGAATCTCCAAACAGTTTTCTAATGAAAGCATTCTTTCTTTTTATATTTTAGTATACTTATTTAAGGTTTTAAAGGTTAACTTCAATAATCAAAAGTTCCACACAGAAATTTCGTCAAATAAACCGTATTTTCGCAGAAGCTTCAAAAGTCGCTGGCTTCTAAGCTTACAGGATTGGATCTGTCTCAGATTTTTTAAGTAATACCTAAACAATAAAACACAGTTTTTTTTTCCAAGATAAAAACAAAATTTTATGAAAAAAATTACCCGTAATTGTTGACGAAGCAATGTTGATATTGTTTTGAAGTGTACTTGGTGTAAATGTTGCTGAAGAGGAATTAACCTTACCCATAGAAGTTATTGATGCTGAGCGCACAAATGTATTCCTACAAAATTCCAGATTTAGTACTAATTAATGAGATTTTTATATAAATTTAAAGTTTAAAATGATTAAAAATTTGCATCCGTAAAAGAGAACTCACCTAGACAAAGACGTGATCGATGGAGAAGTAACACGAAAAGGCAATTCTTCTGGCAAAATTGATTTGTAACCGCCAGAATCAATCAAGGATCTATAAGCACTTTTTTCCGACCCTGGCTGTATACGGCTATGCTCCACATCGCATGTGTTAACATTAGCCGAAATAGCTTTTAACCATCTGTAATGCATCTGTATGCGATATCAAAAAATATAATAATGAGAATACAGTACGATAAAACCGTAATAAAAAATAATATTACCAGGATGAGAAAATATGTTACTGTCATTTTCTTTCAATCTTACCTTTAAAGCGGGAAGAAATCTTAGAAAGAACTATTCTAAAACTGACCATTTATCAGTATATATCAAAGAGGAAAAATAGCTATGCAAAAATTAGTCAAAGGAGTTCAGCATACAAAAAAATCAAAAACAACTTTTCTCAAACTTCTTGGTCGGAACATAATTCAACGATGCATTCAATTTTATTGTATTATCATGTCCATTCCAATTTTTTCAAATGTTACATTTTTTACAACACGTTCGCTAATAAGTGTTATGAGTTAGCGACAAATTTGAAAAAAATGACAAGATTTTACTAATCACCGTCTTTTTATAAGCAACATTTATTTTTTTATTAATTCGAATATTATTAATCACTTGATAAGTCAGAAAAAGTTAGGTTATTAAATATCCCGTCAGGATTTATCATTGCAGTCCTAGTTTTAGCTACTTCTGAGACTTCATGAATTACTTGCTCTGGATTTAATCTATTCATGAAGTTTTAAAGTTCTCAACTTAAAAACACTAACTGTCCATTTAATCGGATTCCATCATTCATCTAATTAGAAAAATAACGAAATAATTTCTTGACAAATATTACTACCTTTGTTATTACAGTATATCATTGTTCGTTAATAAATGTCTGAGGCAGAAGTGTGTTAACAAAAGAATCTTTATAAATTCTTTTGTTATGAAAGCCGCTAACTCCATATCACTTTATATTTCTAAATTTCACATAAAAGGAAAGTAACACACTTTTGCTCCTGTCGCTGTCGTATTCTTTTCTGTGCTCCAGACGGTTGTCTATGTAACATATGACCTTCAGCCAAAGCAATGTGAGCTGATGTACGCGTTGACTGAAAAAAAAATATATTTGTGAACTCCAGAAGTTTTACGCGCTTCGATTACAACTGTTAGTGTTGAAATAGGAGACCTACAGCATGGCTCTTACTTGATTACAATCGATAGAGTCAGTTTCAAATTTGGGATCTACGTCTTGTTTCAAAAGCTCCACACTGACGAAATAAGTTAGAATTTAAAATTATTATAAAAATATAAGCTTTAACAACTATGAGGGAACGTGGAAGAAATTTGTGAACTCGAAAAAGTTACGCGTTCTGTGACAAAGCGAACGGCGCGGAGGGATAATAATAATTAACATGTCAGAGCTTACCGTAGAAATTCCTAAACATTATTAATTGAAGTTCCAGTCATAAAATTATTTTTTTGTTTATCTTAATATTTTTTTAGGTATGCTGTTTGAAATGGATTTGATAGTAAGAGAAACGTATATCCACACAGCGCATAGTTCTCCAATAAGTTTTATACTCACAACTTTGCTAATTTTTTCATATTCCGTCATACAATTAACTTTGTATTTCGAGTTCATGTTTTTAAGTCGAAGTTCTTAGTTCTAACTTATCGAAATAAAATTCCCAAGGAAAATTTTTGAAACTAAACTTCAAAGCTGTCCCTAAATCCAAATATCAACTGATAATTACAAATCACATCAACATCACATTATTAAGTCCTTATTTAGTGCTACAGACTTTAATCAAAACTATTTCTAAGACCTCCACTTGCCACTGAGTTTTGTCATAAATCCTTCAAGCCTATTAAATATTAACAGAGAAACCATATGAGTTCTACTTCCCAGCAACAAAGCAAGTCCTTACCAATGATAATTTTATAACTAGTTTGTAAGGAAAAATCACTTCCAAATATCTCAGCACTTTTCTAATACCCAGCGTAGTAGCAGCATTACAGAAACACATTGCAAGTACATGCCATGTTCAGTGGGCTGACATTTTCTTTTTTGAATTTTTTGGAAAAACATTATTTGTTCCCTTAAATGGAAATGAACTTTATCGAAGCTATTAAGAAAATTTCAATTCCCAAATCATTTTTCAATGTTAAGGTTATGGAGCTACCTATTTTTGTCAATAGAAACCAAAGTTGTTCAAAAATTCCTGAAAAGCAGAAGTGGAATTCCCAAAATTGATAGCTGAATTTCTTGGAAATAAGAATAATCAGAATCACTGTATAATTTACAAAAACCTTCAAAAAAGAAAATATGTCATTCACAATCCGGAATTTGACATACTTTTAGAATGCCTAACTTACAAACCTGTTGCAATTGCTCGAAGATTTTCTTACTAGCTACACGATTCTTGTTCGCCAATGTCAGCGCATCCCCACTATCACCATATTTCATTTCAAGCATTGTTCCAGAATCTAATCATTTATCAGTATCTCTGCAAATTATAAAATTTCCAAAAAAAAAAAAAGTAAAACGAAATCTCATACTAAAATCGTTGCCTTATTTCTAAAGGATAAGGATGAATTTAATGTTACGTCATGAAATGGAAGGCATATACTACGGTTAACATTTTACCTAATTCTGTGAATAATGAAATCAGTTACTAATTCCCATAGCTATACCGTTCATTACCACCGAAGCATTATTCAATATTCGCGGCATATTTCAAGCTAATTGTAAACAAATTCAATTTTATTATACAGGCAACACAGGGTGGAAGAATAGTAAAACATAGCATAGTATAAGTGGGATATTTTCGATTTATTAGCTTAATCGTCAAGGAAACCAATGTCATAATTTATCGAAAGGAAGAGAGTAGTACCTAGCCAGAAGAAAGTAATTTTATTTTTCAAATATGAATGGTGAAGTATTCTGAGGTAATTATTGATTGAGAAGGAAAATGGTTAATGACCATACGGTAAAGGATAAAAGTTAGAAATGATGTCCTGAAAAGAATCCGTATAATAAGAAAAGTTCAATTTTACTACATCGCATTATCGTTACCACAAAATGAACTTTGAATGAATTAATCACATTCACTAATCATAATACAAACTATTGCGCACAAAACGTAAAATAAATGATAAGGACAGATATTATACAGCCAGTAGTGCACCAATATGCCGGACAGACAGAGAGACAGACAAACTCGAATCGAATCTTTATCGACTGGAATAACCTGTCGGCTGACGACGATATATACAACATTATAGATGGCGCAGGGTGCATAGTGAGTGCTCGTGCTTCGTGCATAGAATGAATGCAAACTGCATGTCATTATTATTCATCTATGTGTATTTCTGTCTGTCCAATATGATGATCAAGAAAGGAAAGGAGGTATCACCGATTTATGTGCATAACTTACCATCTGTTCATTCTTATTTCAATGATGGTGGTTGAGGTTACAATGGTCAACTCAACATCTCTCTCTCTCTCTCCCTTTCTCTCCCTCTCCCTCTCTCTCTCTCTCATTTACAACTCTGAGTTATAAGTTTGCATTTTTAATAGAAATAAAGAAGAGAACATATTCTGTAAAAGCAATGCCGCTATCAGGAACTACCATATTTCTCGGTATCGGTAAATACCATAAGGTATGTTTCATTCATCATTGTTGAAATCTCTCTTCTCAGTATTTCATGCTATGCCAATCATCATTTCTACAAATATTCCATTCGATTTTCAACTCTTCCATCTTTCATTCTGTTTACGTCTCCATAATGACAGTTTTAGCGTTGAAACATAAGTGAGGTCATGATAAAATTGAATACATGTTTGAAACTTATATGAATAATAAATGGAATTTTCTTCCAAGAGAGAGAAAGAGAGAAAGAGAGAGGGAGTTGAATATGATTGAATAGTAATGAATCGGGTGACCGATAATAACTTTCAACAGTCACAATTTATTTACAGTATGAATGCTACTCCATTCATCGTTTAATTTTCCTTCCTCTTCTGATATCACTATGCGGGAAATTCTACTTAAATTTTATCAAATGATTATCATGCAAGCTGGAAACCTACCCACATCATAGGCACATCTTAAATCAAACTTAAATCTTTGTAAATCTCAAATTAAAAGTATGGAAGTGGCGGGGTATAGCGTTAAGGATAACTATTATTATTCTACCCAATGAGAACGATTTTGAATTTGAATAGAATCTATTTGAAACGTAATATTCAACAAGACAAACAGTTCCAACACGGTGTAGTTATATTTCATATCATTGAAATCTCTTCGTCTTGATTCTGATCTCGAGTCTTAGTTAACGCATTCCTCACTCTTCTCGGTGATTCACGCTTTCTACCTTGGTGTCTCCATCTTTTCTCTCAGAATTATTGTCAACTTTCGCTGATTCATCCTTATTTTCACTACATATCTTTGTTACGCAGTACGAATTCAAATGCAGTTTTCTCTTCATCATTTATGGTACGCAAATATGATGACATCTCAAGAAACTCATAAGCCCGTATC
Organism: Dipetalonema caudispina; assembly: GCA_013365325.1. Lineage (NCBI taxonomy): Eukaryota > Metazoa > Nematoda > Chromadorea > Rhabditida > Onchocercidae > Dipetalonema > Dipetalonema caudispina. The sequence goes on along the minus strand of JABVXV010000058.1, from coordinate 264,151 downwards.
AACGTGATGATTGACCTTGTTTCCATCAGAATCAGCCATATATGGTTAGGAATGGGAGGGTGGTAAATGACACACTATCACATTCCTATTTCAGTTAAAGATTTGACAGAAGATACTAATCAATAAAGTAATTTCAAGCCCAGGTTTTAAAATTCTTTACTCCAATTTTAAATTTAAAACCAAGGAAGAAATAATTTTATTCGAAAAAAGCATACCAATGAAATGAAGTACAATCTTTTAAGATTTTCATACCGGATTGATAAAAGAAGAGTAAATCGATTTGTACGATGATGAAGTGTATCTTTCACAAGAATCAAAAAGATGCTTTGAATGAATTTTCAATTAAGTGAATTTGTGCAGCCGTTCAACATCGCATCATTTCATTTATTATTAGTTATCATAACAGATTTGGAATTTATTTGTGAGACAGCTGCATATTTGAAGCAAGATTGATGTGTTTTATAATTTAGTACAAATTTTCGAGATCTGAAAATTTTTTAGATAGAAAAAATTTATGAGAAGGAATTGGATTAAAATGAGTGAAATCGATAAGATAATCATCGAGCAATATAAACTAGAACGTAAGTTAATTATATATAAATGTATAATTAAAATACGAATTAATGAATCATATACATACATGCGTATCGCGTGTATTTTAGTATGCACATACATTTACTTTCTATATGTGATATAATAGAAAGTTTGCAGTCACCGTGTCTTTTCACTTTTACAACGTTTAAAGGAGGGTGACAACAGGAGCTAATTTCTGAAGAGTTTCATATAGGAAAGATGAATGTTGAAATTGTGCTATTTTGAAACATACATACATGATCATAGAAAACTGATGGCGCGGATGATAATGAGATGAGAATGGAATGAAGAATGACAAGAAAGGAATTTGACAGAGGTAAGAAGAAGGAGAAGGAGGAGGAGGAGTAAGACCTGTTTTAATTAATTTGAACCGGATTGGTTAGTCAGAGAGATTAATCAATAAAACTAGTCAGCCTATTGTGAAAGATCTTAAATTGTATATACCATCGTGGAATGGCCATTACATCCAAAATCACTAATGGTCATTCTCCTTGTCACAAGAAAAAGCTAATGGTGAGTGACCGCAATAAGTGTTGGAATTCATTGCTTCTGCACAAAGGAGAGAAAAGGAATTCGCTGTTACAACATGGTACATTGTAGATTTTACTAACAATTTATTCTTTTTTAACACTTATTTATCAAAAAGCTTAACGATGAATTACTCGTATCAGAAAGAATTGTGTCCGAATACAATTATCTTTGCACTGAGCTAATTTGTTTGAATTTGATCCATTTTCTATTCGTTTCATTTCATTTCATTTACCATGTGCCATAAATATCAACTGATAATGTCACTCTGTCAAGAATACTTCGGCTGGAATAAGTATCTTAGAAAGATACCTCAACTGATTAGTTTCATAAAATTTCTTTTAATCACAAGATACTCTGACTACTGATAAATGATTTGCCAAGGAAATTTATGGCTGACATTATGTGTCTATTTCAGAGAGCCTATATGCTGGACAAATTAACAATTAATTTCTTCATCATGTATAAAGCATTCTTTTCATCAGTCACTAATTAACGGATGACTAACATAAATGGTTGACAATATAAGCATTGCAGTGATTGGATGGATGCTTAACTATGTATGATCGGTGAGTGATCAATCACCCATCGTTTCGCGTTGAATATTCAGGCACATCTAACAGTCAAAAATGAATAATTTTAATAATTTTATAGTCAAATCATAGGAAGGAACTAAAGTTTCCCAAAAATCATATTTGAGCTCTCTCGGCAATGATAAACAATAACAATGACAACAATTATTGTTTAACGTAAAGTTTAGAATATTCATGAATATATAAGTAAATAAAATATTTCAAAAGCTTTGAATGAGAATTAAGTTACATCACACGGATACTTTCTACAAAGATTAACATCAAGCAATGCAGCTAAACAACTCCTTGCAACCAAAAACCGGAATGCTAATCCTTAAAATCATGAATCAGCAGGGCATGATCCAGAATATGGGATATTCTTTATTATTCTTTGTTGAATGATTTCTCTATCATAATCTTTTATCAGAAGGATGCTACTGAAAAAAATCATCCTAACAATACAAATCTCATTCAATTAATTTGTAAAGCGAAGAAATCATTCAACTCTTTTCACACTTAAATCTCAACTTCCGACAGTTACTTAGGTAATGAGATGAATCTGGCACTAAAGAAATCATACTAATATATTCCTGCAAATTTTAGTGCAATAATGATTGATTATGTAAAAGTTGAATAACCTTCGTTGTCCTTACAGTATCAACGACAGCAACAGTAATAATAACAAACAATACAGAGAATCTTCATAGGTCACCGATCGTTATTACCGCCACAAAAAGAAGAGAGAAGTTTGATGATTTAAGGAATAATAAACAGAATTGATGATTTGAAATGAAAAAAGAAGTGATATACAAAGTTTCTACAGGAAAATAGAAAAAAATCAAGGAAGTTAAAGTTAAAAGGAACATTGTTCAAGAAGTTGAATCCAGAAAAATCTGAATTTCCTGAATCTTCTTCCTTTTCGAGTACGGCTAGCGGGAAAAAATTGAGAACCGGAGAAGAATTACTATGAATTTTAATTCATGTATAAGAAATTTAATTATAATTCTCGCTGATATTGTGTCTCTTTACCATCAACTGTGTCGATAAATTTCGGAAGGAGTGCAAATCAATCGATGAACTTGAAACTTGAAAGAAATTGGATAATTTGGGATGAAAAAAGTTAAATAAGAAATGGGAATTTCAGTTGGAAGAACGATAAACTATATATAATATATAAATGACAAGAGGAAAGCAAATTTAAAGATATGAAATTTTTGAAATTTTGATAGAGAATTTTAAAATTTCAAAAAAATATGATTTTTCGATGAGCGTTTCCTTTCCTTTCCAATTTGCATTCGTTGAATCCAAGCAAACCTTTCATTGGAAATTCTTTCTTTTGGGCTAGAAAAGAGGACGGAATAGAAAGACTTGGGTGACTTTTTTGTAATATCATCAATACAAACAGGATGGATGCCATTTCTTAACACTGTGACAGAATGGTATTGACCGTACAGTAGGCGAGGAAATGAAAGGAAGAGAGACCGGAAATGAAGACCGGTTTTACCGGAAAATGTCAACTAACTCTTCCTCTCACGGTAAAATATGTTCCAGGTAACTTGAGTAATTAAGCAAAATGAATAGAAAAAATGGCAATATTCCCGCATTTATTGAATAAAAATGAACAATATATTGATTGGTAGCATTCCAAATGAATCATTGGGCGCAATATGTCTTCTATGCTTTCTTTCATAAGTTTCTAGAATGAAAAAATGTAAATTGTAGAAGATAAATGGTACAAGCGAGAACGATACAGTGTGATATTTGACAAGAAGAAAGCTTTCTCCAGTTGGAATTGAATAATTTCTCCTAACAATAATGCAAAATGTCGAGTTAAGTTGCTCTTGTAATTCAATAAAGATATTTAGAGAAATGGTAAACTATAGAGAGAGAGAGAGAGAGAGAAAAAAAAAATCTATGGATTTTTTTCAAACTTTGAATCTTGTCAAGTACTTCTCAAAATTTCATCTAATTTCGAGGCTTTTATAAATAACTGTTGAGAATTATTCTTGAAGAAATCGCTTGTTGCAAGAAATTTTTCAGGAAATTCTATTAGTTCTCCATTTTTTCCTTTTTTTTTTAATTTAAGATAAGATATTGAAAATTCAAGGATACATCTGGATAGCAGTACCAGGAACGACCCAGTAGCAATGTACCGGAAGAATCATCAGTATCGGTATTACCAATAATACTCATAACAAATTACATCTCGATTATTGGCATTAAATGGATCCGATTGAATTGAAATGATGAGGAATTATTTCATAGCATTAACATATTGTTGAGTAAAAATTTAAACTTAAAAATCGTACATAATTTTTGGAGAAAAATTATGTCTTCCTCAGCAAAAATATATCATCATCCCATGGAGTAAGTAATGAAATATTTGTGCTGAGTTCAAAAGTTTGTAAGATTTCGAAATCTTTGTAGCAATACGATCCATCAAGAAAAATCAGTGAAAAAAGAGAAATGAGTGGGAAGATAGAGGAAGGGAAGAATGAATGAATGTATAATCGTTAAGTTCTGTTTAATAGGGAATTAATGGAGTCTGTGAGATATTTTAAATTCATTTAGGAATTGATTGTTAATAGAAAAAAGAATTTCCTGAACTTTTTTCTGGTCATTGCTTCAATCCATTCCATTCCTTCAATATCACAACTACTTACAATTTATTTATCTTCGCTGGAATGTATCGATAGGAATAATATTTATAATAGTTTGAATTTACGTAGTCATTACTGCAAAAGTAAATAAAATCTCTTCCGCTCTCCTTTCAATCAACCTGAAGCAATTTTACGAACATTTTCATATCACATCAGAATCCGGAAAATATGGGCATTCACATAAAATACTTCATCAGTTAGTCCTTTTTTTTTGAAAGGTAATCAATGCCGATCCGTTTGTTTGCTTGTCCTTTGATTTGTCAATTTGGATGGAAAGTATTAAATGCAAGACTGAGCCAGAGGTGTAAATGTCATCTGTAGTGATGACACATCGATCAGGAATTTAAATCTATTGAAGTTTAAGAGCAACCATCAATTTTATAAAAGTAGGCATTTAACTTTCGGCATGCAATAATAATGACTTTAAATATTTTCTGCTGTGAAGTTTGGAGGGATGGATGTTTTCTCTCTGCCTTTGCAACTGTGCTACGGCATTGTCAAGCATAAATATTTGTTACGGATTCTCCCTTAATGTATAACGGAAAGAATATCTTCTTCAGTTCTCTTCATTCAACTCACGAAGAGAATTGAAGGAGAAAGATGTAAATTGACGTCAAAATTTAACTTAATGGAAATATTCCATGTGTATGTATTTATTTATGGTATAATATTCACATTTGAAATTAAAAAAAATTTAAGCAAAAAAAAATTTCAAGCATTATCATACGGTGCTAACTTTAAATTAAGGAATGCACAAAAAGGAAATGACACAAACAGTTGAGACTAAAGTCAGAAAAATTATTTATATTCTGATATCAACGAAAAATGATTTATGTATATTTATATAGCTTAGGTAAACAATCATTCCCACTACAGGACAAATAAATTTTAATCTGCAAAAGTAATGAAATATTTTTGAAAGAGGAGGAAATTTCATGGTCGTGGAACAGTAAAAGGAAGTAGCGATGATGGGAGGGGTGCATTTTTGCATTCCCGAAAAGCATTTACAATGGCAAAGCAAACGGCGAAGATTGTTGCAATAATTTGCTGCAAATTTCTGATACTTCATTGTAAAAAAAATTTTTTATAAAAGATAAGTCAAATTTGCAGCTTTCAAATTGATTGTGATGAATGCACTCAAAATGAATTTGGAGATGCGCCTGTTGCATGTGTTCATAAAAATACTTAAAATTCAATTTTCTCACTTCCGTAAATGTAGAGATACTGTGAAAAATATGTAGAATGCGCTTGAAGTTTACTAAACCAACTTTTTTTCCTTTGCATAAATTACGGAAAGTTAATCAGAAAAATAAAACAGGAAAGGGCTGAAATGTTTAGACCTGATCAAGTGTTGCACACCTGGAATCGAAGTTAAGAACAGAATTCTATTCAACAATAACGGGTCATTAAAGGTAAGCGCTAAAGCAACATTTGTCATCACTGATTTGAGTTTTGAAAATGTCTGATAACATAAAACCAATGATGGATGAATATATTTGTGACGATTTTTTCATTATTATCCGATAATTAGTAAATGATGAAACATTCAAGTATCGATGATCAAAGAATGGGCTATTGCCATTTCTTCGGATTATTTACTTCGAATTTAACCTTTCCAGAATGTTTAATAAAGAATTATAAAAAAAAACTGCTATAAATCAAAGGCAAATTAAACTTCGTTTTTTTTTTTTACAATATTTTTTTACTTCTCTTTAAAACAAATATAACCTTCTTTGAGAATCATTACAGCTTTTTTTTTCGCCAATTGCTTTATCAAATCATTATAAATGGACAATGGTCAGAGTACTCGCAATTGTATCGGAGTGAAAAGTAAGATTTTCCCCAAACATCAGTAGTTTACGAAGCTCTATTCATTCTAGGTAGACTAGTACAAATTGAGATACAGACAAATATGAAGTACTCAAGAGTCTAACTCAATTGCCAGCTAAGAAGTGTGCTTTTGTGCCATTAGTTGGAAAATATAGAATTTGTAGAATGAAGTTTTAAGATTATTTCTCGAATCTTAAAGATGTAATTTAAATCACGTGTAAGGTCTTTCTTATTCTTCGTGATAGGAATTTGGAAGATTTTGAAAAAAATTGTATTTTCTGGAATTATTGGTCAAATGAAACTTTCATAATATCACTTAATTTTAGAGAATAAGAAAGGAAGGAAGTGTCAAAAATACCTTCTTACTCTTCAATTATTATTTCATTCCCGAAAAATTCGAGTGAAGTTTACCTGAAACACGAAATCAACCAGATGTTCCATCATTTTTATTTAAGATATAGTTAGGTTAAGCCTGAAGAAAACACTAGGCCAAGATATGTTTCCTCATCTCCTTTCTTTTTTTTTCTGCAATAGTTCGCATTTTTTTTCATCCATTTCTTTGTCACCAACTATGCTTCTTTCTCTCATAACTATGTCTTTATTATTGTTAGCCATCGCATCATTTCTTACCCTCATGAAACCTTATGGCCAACTCCTTTAGGTTTGTCTAGGCATACAAGCTTGTCTGCATGGCCCAACATACACAGGCATACACAAACTCAATCTATGTTATACACCATCGATGCTTGATATTTCGTGTTTGTTATCTAAATTATTCATATAGTTAGTTGAATGATTGAAAATGTGGCTCATCATTACTTATTTGAAAAGACGTAATCATAATTTCGTAATCGATCTTTACGTAATTTCACGTTGTTCAATTTGTAGCTTTAGTTGTTAGGCCTACAGATAGGCCCTTCCCTACTTGTTTATAACAATATTTAGATTGTTTTGAATGCCTAAATCTATCTTATTTATTCCATAGGCCTTTTTTCATCGGTTTCTTCTCAAAATATGCCACACATTTTGGCCTTTTTTGGTACTCTTCCATCTAAAATACATCACAAAGTTATGTATTTTTCACAACTGTTTGTAACCTATATTTACAAATAATTTATAATTAATGAAAATGTACTTAACTTTTTCCTTATCATCTTTAATCATTGCAATCATCTTTTCAGCAGAGAAAATACAAATACCTAAGCCAGTAATGGGTTAACCTATTACATTGCATCAGTGATTATTACATAAATCCAGCCAGGTCATGTATGGGTAGCCTTATTGGATAAAATGACCGATAAAAGAGTAGTAGACTTGAAACTTTTGTTCATCTCTCCGTACATTTGTTTGGCCCTCATAGTAAACAAAACGATTATAGAGAGAAGCGATTTACTTCTGTCCAGGCTATTTATTATTAGTTCTAGACTAATAAAGTAAGGTCCATTTGTCCATCTGCTTATCTTTTACCTGCCCTCAGATATCAGATACTTTTTTTTCTGTTTTTATGTCTTTGGGTAAAAAATGAAAAACTTTTCACAAACTTTTTATTCTACCCTAATCGAATCTGCTTACCTACAATGAAAGTTCCTTTGCTTTAATTGTTAGCTTCACTAATTATTTTGAGGATGGATTGGACAATTTATTTCTTGCACAGGAAAAAACTGTCAGCCAAAATATTTTCTCGAAAATCAAAAATTTAATTTTGAAATGCATTAAATAATTTTCTGGTTTTCATTTTTTTAAAAGATTTTTCTCTACTCAATTTTTGATATTTGAGAATGCCAAGAATTTTAGGTGTAAGGAAGAATTATGTTTGCTTGTTTTTTGCAATTCGTTAGTATTATTACTGATCAAAGGAAAAAGTAAGAATAGTTGGTGATATAAAATATTGTTCTTTCTTATCACATTTATCTATCTAATAGTTTGAAATATTTCTTAAGGCTCTGTAAACATTTTCAATATTTCAATGATTCATATTATTGTTTGATTTTTGTTCGCTTGAAAAGATATCGCAACATTGTACTATAAGTTGCAAATACTTAATCTGTTTTTGATCTTTATGTAATGAAGAATATAAGACTTGAACAAAATTCTAATAAAACTAATAAAATCATTCTTTCGTTGTGAGAAGGATTGTCGTTAAAATGTGTACTCCCTATGGAAAACGATCGTCATTGCTAATTGAAATATTTGCTCCGCAAAAAGAAAAAAGGAAAAAACTGATCCTTTCGGAAATTTCCCTTCAGATTTTTCTCATTTCTTTAACAATAACTGACTTCAAGAGTGTTGTTTTGTTCAGCTTTAGATTACCTTCTATAATTTTTATTTACAAAAAAAAAAGGGTATTCAGTTGTTATTTTGATGAATTATCTTTATCAACTTGCTATAACAGGAATTATTAAAAAATTAAATTTATCCTCGATAATATTTTTGTGGTAATATCAAAACAAGCAGGTGAATAGCAAAAGCACTTTATACGGTGAATAAGGACATTTCAATCAAACTAAAACCAATTGATTTTAGTGAGTAGGAGCGCATCGTAACAGACATACCTTCTTTCCCAGACGTACTCAGTCATTTCCATTAAAGTATCTCTCTGTCATCTTCCTCAAAACATTAAATAATTTATCTCTCATTCACATGTATTAATACAATTTTTGGCTATCATAAGAAGTGATTTTCAATTTAGATAAAATGAGCAAAGCAATGAAATAAATTCACTTCGTGCTCTGTTGCTCGAAGTATATTCGCCACTCATCTACTATCGATCTTCCATCTCTCTTCAACACTTTTGTTTGTTCCAACGGAAGAAGAAAACAATCAAATGATCGAAATTACATAGATTGTATAGAAGGGTTTCCAAAAAAAAGTTTACGCCAAGGTTATATTTTTTTGGAAAATATGATAGTTTAAGCTTGAATGGTTGCATCCATAAAAAAAGCATAATGAATTTTTTTGCAGTAATATTACATGGATATGTTATCATGGGGAATCATTGATTGATTTTCAACATTTTCAACGTTACATCTTTCTTTTTCAGTCTCATACTGAGAGTTTTGAAGCATTCCGAAAGAGGGCTTATTGATTAAAATTTAAAGCTTTTGTGAATTCTACGAAGTAAATAATAAGTTTGGAAACGATCATTGCGAGTAGATTCTTATTACTGAAGATTCCTGAAAAACAGACATATTTGTTTAAAATCATATCACTGATTTTTTTTGTTGATAAGCATTATTCCCGGTGATAAAAATTCCGTTAACTGTTGCAAAAAAACAGAATGGAAAAGATTTATTGTTTTCGGATTTAATTCTTTTTTTCTTTTTGAAATTCACAATTTGAATGTTTGATTTGTTTTGATTTTAAGGTTTAATATTTGTCTGAATGCATTAGTTATCATAATACACTAGAAGGTAATTTTAAGAGAGAAAATAAGGATGAAATTAAAGTGGGATCAAGGGTCTTGTTAGATCGAGAAAAGAATCCATTACTTTTTAATTTACCAGCAAAGAGGAAAAAAGGGAAGTAGTATATACGTGGAGAGCGCAGAATCCAATTGGGTTCCATGGTCCAATACTTCAAGACTTCTAATTTTAGCATTAATATCTTTTCTCTTATTTTCTTAAAATTCCACAAATTTTTTGCTTTTTTGAAATCTTTTTCGAACTTCAAAATTTACTAATGATTTAACTTCAGCATGGATCGTCTCGTTGCTCGTATCCAACGAAAAAGCCGCTTAAAACAGTTTTCTGATGCACTACTTTTTACCATACTCGGCAACAGCGATTGCAAACCGAAGCAAATTGCCAACGGAGTCTTATGTAATCGTTTCTATATTTAACTTTTAATTATCAGTTATTTTGCCCGGCATCTCAAAGCAGTTTTAATCGGTAAACTAATTTTATTATCAAAAACTATTATTATTACTAACAGTCAGATATTGTGGGATTTCGCCAATATTCGAAATTTTACTAATTTCATGAGATCTTCAAATATCAAACAAGTTTTGATATAAGCGAATATCAGTAAATGATAAGAAATGTTCAAGGTCAAAAATCAAATCAGTCATTTCAAACAACATATTTTTGTTAACGGCTGGAGGAACTGAACTCTTGGAGCAAATATACCTTGTATTGTAAATATATTGGTAGCACGCAGTTTGACGGAGTAGTATGATTAATTATTGATAAATTTGGTGAATTCTGCGACTATATATCATTTAAAGTTAGTTATAGTAAATGAATTCAACAACGATACATAAGGGAGTAGTTTTAGAATTTTTCGAGTCGAATCTTTTTAATCTCTACCTTCCTCTCATCCCCATCGATTCGCTATAGACAGCCTTAAGGCATGCTACTTGCATTTATAGTCTCATCAATTTCTTTGGCTCATTTCTTAAACAAAGGTTGAAAGCTTACGCGGGAAAATTTTTCGTCTTTAAGAAAGAAATTTCTCACTTTTCTACATATCGTAATAGCATCATTTTAAGTAAGGCTGTAGAAAAATTGTCGGACATTCACACAAGTTTTCAAGAATAAAAAATTGTTTAGCAAAGCAGTACGAACTGCGCCTTGATGAATCATTTAGTGTGGACTCTAATAAATATAGTTTAAGTGTCCATTGTCCAGCCGTGCTAGTACTATCGAAATTTTCCTCTGTTTACCGGTATATTTTTCTTAGGAAAATGTGTGAAGAAAATTTCTAATCCGAGAGTTAAAGTAGAAAAAATGAATCTTTAAGAAATACATTTTGAAAATTAAAAGCGAAAAATGTTTTTTTTTTCTTTTTTGTAGTTAGAAATTAAAAATTTTTTAGCAATATGAAGTGATCCATCAAATAAATGATGCAAGCTGTATGAATACTATTTTCGTTTTTTCACTTTCAGGTTTTAATTTTATTTTGAAAAGAAAACTTGAATGTGTTTACAAAGTTCTATTTTTCAGTCTTTTCTGAAGAATAGTACTTTAGGAAATAAAAAGGAATAAATGTGACACTTTAGTGTTTAATTTTGAATTTCGTGTTTTTTGCAGAATTTGTTGAAAGTGATCAAACGAAAATTTCATTTTGAATTTGCATAAGATAATTGTTTGTTTTATTCATAAAATTTTGCAATTTCTTCTTGTTGGTACTGGAATATTGTCTTGTGAAAAAAAATTTATTATATTTCGAAAAGCTATAATTACCAGAATAAAATAGATTAAAATTAATAGCGTAATAATAAGATGAAAAATAATATGAGTTAAATTGGTTCAGATGAATTCTACTGCATTTTAAACTTGGAAAATAATTTAAAAAACAGTTGTAGGCAAATGAAAAGAGCAACATCATTTGTAATAGAAACAACTTACTAGTGAACGAAGATTAAAGTCTAGCAAAGAAGTTTATTCATATTGTCCAAGAAATCTCAGGAATTATAAGCATGTCAATTTTTTCCAAGTATTTCTTCTTTTTTCATTTCAAGAGATCAATGAAATTGTCATCAAATGATCAATTGGATAAGAGCGAAAGCATAACAATTGATTTGATTTAATCATTCAAAATGCAATGCAAATATTTCTTCTCTTCCAATTTTGCAGTATTCCAAAGTGGTGATCAGATCTTTTATTGGTATTTGCTACTATCCGGTGAAGTTCAACTTTTTCTCTCCACCGCTGAAGTTAGTTTTTTAAAAATGAAAGTTTATGAAAGGGAAATTTTTATGAATGCTTAAAAGTTGAAACTCTTTCTACCACAGTGAACTTCGAACCTCCATGCCTAACTTATGCAATGTATGAAAGTTAATCAAAAATCAAACTAGTAGGCCAGTTAGGTGCTCGATTTCTAATGGCTATTACACGTTGGACCGATCAAGTCATTAATTGTTGAAGGAGGTCAATACTGCAATCATTTGCTTTAATTCATCCGACAGTTAGGAATTGGATTTCACTTATTTCTTGTCTGTAGATTTAGTACCAAATAATCGATTCTGTCTTGTTTCCTGCATTGAAGGAACACTTCATAACTTTAATACTTGAAATGTAGACAAAACCTAAAAGATATGCTTCTTTTTTCACGTATCTTGCTCTCTTCTATCCAACATTACACGTGAACGTGATCATTCAATAAGCAATGATTGTTAAGCTAACAAGCATCAAACTTTCATTTCAAATCGAATCCCTCATTAAAACAGTAATATTAATCGATAAAGACCGATGGACAATTTCAGGTTATACTCTCTTTCTCTCTCTCTCATTCTTTTTTGAGGTTTATAAAATCAGATCTTCCTACATTCGACGGTACATTTGGAATATCATAGCGAAGTTCATAAGTGCGCTCCCACGAGAATCATTTGAATCCTTTCACTGAAGTTGTTGAAAATGAAATGTGTGAGAAAAACAAAATAAAACAAAAAAAAGAACATACAAACAGAAGCTACCACATTGCTATCAGTTTTCAGAATGAGCGTCTAATCGAAACGTTACAACCAATTTCACTCTTTGGTGAATTATCAATTTCACGTCATTCCTGCTCAGCACGTGTTGTTCGTCAAGCTGAAATTGTCACTATCAATCAAAGTCATTTCATCGCTGTTTATAACGTTTGTATTATTTATTTTATCATTAATTTTAATAATAACTAATTAATGATTATTCTTTAGACGTCTTTAGAAAATAGAAGCAGCAAGCAGTTATTGTGCGTTGATAATAGCTACTCTTCCTCTAATATCCCCATTGGGGAGATATTCCTTAGCAATAATTGCAAAACAACTCTGTAATTGAGTGGAGGGGGAACTCTTAGCTAATTTGATCCGGTTGGTTTATTCCCAGTATTACAAAGAAGATCTTATTGGTTTATTTCCGGTATCACAAGGAATACCAAAGAAAGTAAAAAGGAAAAAACCTGAATGAGTAGTACTTTACTGCTCCGTGCCATTGCTTTCAGATGACCTCCCAACTTGTGTCACAGCATTCTTTTCCTTGCTTCTTCATCGTTCCTCTGTGATGTTTCCATTTATTTTGGAAAACAGATTTTCTGATCAGAAGTTTAAAATGTAAAATGCCGGTGAAAAAGGAAAAGATTCCTTTGACAAAGGGATCCTATGAATTTTGGGACCTGAATCCAATAGATTGTTGGGAATTTTTGAAAAATCTAATGTATATGAAAAAATTTATATACCGAATATTTCGGCATAGTTTGCATAATTTTTTGGAATCTCCCTGAAGCGGCTTTAACTAATGCATGGTTAATATTAAGTGTATTACTATTATTAATGATGTACAATTTAGTGTGGTCAACTTTTTCATCTGGAATAAATCAGTTAATTAAAGAGTGCCGTCAACTATTAATAAAATTTATGGAAATTTTTTTTGCGAAAAATGGATGCGATAAGATTAACAGTTGATAATGAAGCTATCGCATAATGAATAATTTAGAATAAAATGATTTGTGCTTACTTGATAAATAACTATTTATCAATTATCAGTGTTAGCTATTTATTTGTGATAGCTTTAAATCTCCCATTCAAGATTTATAGAATTGTGCTCATTGATGACATTAACTTTATTGCTAAGATTTTTTTGGCAAATAACAGATTTGCGTTTGACGTTGTCGAATGTCGTAAATTTAAGATATTTAGCTGCTCAATTGTTAAAGTTTTCTTTCTGCGCCTGAAGAAACATAATGTTTAAATCCGCATGAAATCGGTTAAAACTATTTCTTTCCTTTCTTTAGCTTTCCTATTGCTTCACGTCGATTTTTTTTCGAATCATTAACAATCTTTGCAATAAATTCAAAGATTTCTTTTTCTTGTACGATTGTTGGGAAGCAGTTTATGATGAAGATTTTCTCTTATCACTCAGACTTCCTGAAATTAAATCCGGCAATTTTTAATATGTTTAGACCGAAAAAATGCTTAAGAAAATTATCTTATCTACAAAATGATAACGAAATATTTTGTATTGATTTTCTTCAAACTCATTTGTAAAATTGTTTGCAATCTGGAAATTTTCAACTTCACAGGCTGCTTCTACTTCTAATCATAAGCCAACACGCATTATAACACCTGTCAGAATTATTCTGTCATATTCATTTGCTCAGCTTTCTTCCATCAGTATCTTTTTCTCTCTCTTTTATTTTTTCAATTTTTACTGCACTTAGTTATTCAAAAGGAATTAATAATAACAAGTATCGAAGTACTTTCCCTTACTATTAAACTTCTCGCCGATAGTTTTCCTCTTTAAATAGCATTCCAACAACAATTCACTTCATGCCTATCTTTCCAAAAGATCCCCACACCTTCTGCGGAAGTAGTTTGAATAAAATCTCTGCGAAACTACCAAGAAATTGGGTAAAATATTCTAAAATTCACTCTAATATCATTTCTGCTATAGCTATTACCTAAATTGTTGATACATTTAGCAGTAAATAGCAAATTACGCTTGCGCTGTTATCACAACATACCTTTTTGCATGCTTTTTCTGAATGTATTTGTAACGAGCTAACATTATTGCAGAAGCACACGGATAATCTGCAACCACATATTATCGTCATGCAGGATCTCGTCTCAGATAATCTCCGTTCGTTTCTTTTCCGTTTATATACGTAGGAATTTTGTTTCCAAGCTAAATTTTTCTATGATTTTAAGTTGATTTTTAGCACACAATTTACGTGAAAATTTGTATTGTATCATAACAATTATATTCTATCAAAATGCGCCGATCTAAAAAATTCTGAGCACTGAAATACTTTTAAAGAGTCGAAAGAGATGACGTTACAAATAAAATAGAATTGTCTTTGAACTAACGAATAACCTTAAATGTCCAAGTTTATCATTTCTAATATTATTACTTCATTTGGTCCCTTTATCGATGTCAATTTAGCACAATCTTTTTTTGAGATAAGCTATCTGATAAAGTCAAAGAAGTCGTAATTTTTGGAGAGTCAGTGCTTACGTATATTGCGACGAAAGAGATAATTTAGAAGCAAATCATCTGACTGGCATAATTATCTTCCTGATAGTTTGAATATCAGAAAAATTAACTAATAGGAAAAGCGATTTTTCCCTAATACGAAAAGCAAAGCTTTCAATGTTAAAAAAAAGTATACTGTTAATTAATTTCTAGATTTCTCTTTTTTAGAGGATGTGTTGAGAAGCTGTTAGTATTTTATCACCTGGACCATCAAGATTGTTTGATCATTTAATTGTGACAAATCGATTATTTGATGGTCAAATTTAATTAATACTCCTGAATTTGATATTCATGGCCTAACAGACTCCGAAAAATTTCATGCAATTCTGGTGCAATGTGCACAAAAAAGTTTACATAGTAAATAATGAATTAAAATTAGGATTGAAATCTAGGTTTGAACACTTACTTTAGTCAAAATTAGAGTGGAAATGAAAATATAAATTCTGTCAAGCGCAAAATGCAGCACTTTTTATTGCGGTACAGAAATTTGCAGCTATACTCATTTATTTTTAACAGAATTCGAAAAACATCATTTAATTAAATATTTCAACTGATCTATGAAAAATTCATGAGTTAGTTGATGAAGAAGACTTAATATTTGCAATGTATGTATGAATAATTATTGGATTTGATTTAGGAATATAATTAATTAATTCTGAAAAAACTTCCAGTGAACTGCCGTAATCAAACTTCTCTGCAATAATCAAGATAAGCAATGATTTTTCAGATATAGAAATGATTATATGAGAGAGATACTTTACTGATAGTATATATCATTATCTTTTGTTCTAAAGATAATATGAATTTTGGGGATGCTTTCATCTAATTCACTGCTACATGCTTTCACTATTTGTTTATCTTAGTTTCATCGAAAGATTGATTGTTCGCAATGAGAAACTAATTTTTCATATATATTTCTTTTCGCAGACTACAATGTGGCAGCATTAGTTCCGCAAAGTCACAAGCAAAAGCATAGTATTAGACTAGAAGGTGATATAATGATGGATTTCAATGAACCTGAAAAGTACATTATGATAGTGAGCAACAGGAACTATTGGGAGCGAAATTAAGTTAGTAAGACTTCGTAGAAATTCTCCTTGTTCTGCAGAATCAATACATGCGGCATTTACAGATTTAGAGGAATTCCATAGTAAATAAATTCTGAAATTGAAAAATCATCCTATCAAATTCATTTCACCCTTAACAGTAATAATCATAATATTTTGTTGAAGCCAATTAATATATAAATGATTAAGCAGACCAAAAAGTTATACGTAAGGTATAGAAATTATTCAGCAATATACATATAAAGTAAAAAATTTCTTTTAAAACTTGAACATAAATTGGAATTTTTAACTTAACTTAAACTGAAATGAAACTTGATTTTAATGAATTTGTTGCATTTTTTATAGATGGCAAAATGGCGTACAATTTTTATGAAATGCGACAGCGTAACAACGAAATCGCAAATGATGTGCGATATGAGCCAAATGCAACTACTGCTGATATTGATAGCGAAACACACTGTGATTGGAATTCGCCTTCAAGTTACTTTGAACTCAATAATTCTACTGTAAGTGGAATAGCGTTTCTTTTCATACATTTCAATTTCTCATTATCCAAATGTCTTGTTGAAATGCCTGTCAATTCAATTGCTTAAAAAGGTGCCCTAACATCAATGAATCAGAGATTCAATGATATATATGCCAAGCACCGAACATATCTGTCAGATTTAGTTGAAATTACTATCAATAATGGTAGTGAGATTGTTTTTTTTTTTTTAAAAAAAAAAGCTTCCATCAACTTTGTGCAAAATTGTCAACCTAAAGAATTTTTGATTAAGCTAATTACATCTCTCAAATTTCTAGTCACTAGAATCAAGGATCTATGATGCAGGACATATCCTTAAACAGGCAATGGAACTACGTGATCCACATCTTATCAGTGATCGTAGAGGACATTTGCAGGTTTTTTTTTTTTCAAAATCAAAAATTCATTTGCAAGATGCTATGTAATGAACGGATGCTTATGTCATTGTGCTTTTGTTAAATTTTGAGCAAACGAAAGGAAATGATGCGAAATAATCTGAATTATACAAAAAGCATCAGGGAATCAAAAAAGATGTCAAATACTCTACAAGGATATGACAATTGACAATTTAATAGGGGGAGAAGAAAGGAAACCAAACGAAAGTGGTGGAAAATATGATAATTACAAGTTTCATTTTCTAAAGCAAAAATTGTTTTTGATTTCCATTGAAAGCATTTCAAGACAATGTGAAAAGTTTAAAAGACGCATAATGTTCGTTCTCAAAATCTATTAAAAATCATTGTTGAAAGCAAAAACAAATTATAGCAATATATATAACACTGAATAATAAAAGGAAAATAATGTTGAATCAGAATTCATGATTCATTCATTCAGCAATTATTTATGACAACGCACTAAAAATGGCCCAGCGATTCAATTTGGCTAAGAATTGAAGTCATAAGATTAAAACTGTGGTGTAAAATGTGTATTAAATTTTCTATTTTGGTTTTTTAAATGTGCAAACAGTTCAAAATTGAGCCAAAAGGATTTTATTTTCATTTTTTTAAAGTTATTCATATTTTTAACTTCCAAATCACAAATATGGAAAAGTTAGATGAAAGGCATTCTGTCATTAAGAAGTCATTGAGGAATACCCAAGTCCAATTTAAGTGTAAGACTGTGGAATAATAAGTTTTCAACATCCTTCCCTCATCACTTATCTAATTAATTTACTACTATCACAAAACAAAACTGAATGAATTCTTGCCCGCAATATTAAACGTATCAAGCAAGCAAGCAAAATGTTTTACTGCAGCAATACAAATTAATTACACCTAAAATTTCAGTGTAAAACAACAAAAACAAGTAACAGATAACAGGAAAAAGTAGAAAAGACATGGAAAGCAGAATATGGTTGCTTTTATTATGTAATTAAAATCTTTGGTAATCACATTAGATTAATTAAAAATTTGAAAATTAACACAACGAGAATTTCTTTCAGTCTTTTTTGTCATGTATGATTGGTACGGAAATGGTTGATTGGTTGAGTAATCTTGCGACCGATACGTTGGTATCAACCAAAAATATATCATTAACACGTTTTCAAGTGGTTGGTATGTGGCAAGCATTGCTAGAAAATGGTGTGATTGCACATGGTAAGTGAATTTGATTCTTCTGGCTGTGCTTATTACTCTTCTCACTTTTAGAGCAAACTTTGAGGCAATTACCATAGCGTATTGAAAATTGAAATCATACCTCAAGCTGAATTCATCATGGCAGTGGAGGATTAGATATGTGAGCCCTTCAGTCAGCCATTTGGGTGGCGTAAAATTTTCAATTAGCAAGTTTGCCAATCGAAAGCTTAGCTTCCGTCTCTTAAATGAATAATGTTCAAGCATACTTTTGCGCCAAGAAAAACACATCTTTAAAAGATGAAAAGCCAATACCAAAACAAACAAAAATTTTTAAATTAGAGAAAAAATGCTCTCATACGGAAAGTACTGCTTGCAAAAACACAAATAGATAAATGGACAAAAGACGAAGAGAGAATCGTAATTTCAAGAGCAAAACTATCGTGGTTTTAAGGAAATTATTGATCAAAGGGTTTGTCATACAAATTTAGGAGATCATATTTGTTACTTTTCAGTAAGCAACGAGTTACAATTTGCCGACAAGCATATCTTTTATCGTTGGACTATTGGTACCACAAGTAGCGTCCATATGAGGTACTTGACGGTCTGGTCTGTAGTGCATATTTCTCAAAGTCTTCTTTTTCATTCGAAAAAAATTCGATTTTTCATGAATTTATACAAGCTAAAAGTCGTTGTACGAAGATGTATTCAAATATGTAGGTGTAAAAGTGCGTTAGATTTCACGTGAACGTATACGTCCAAAGTTTTAATCCATTTACCCTCCCGTTGTATATCCTCCTTAGATACTAGTATTTTCGTTTTTCTTATTATAATCCCAATTTAAACTTGATTTTTGTTGATCGGTTGTGCTCTCTCATTTGATTAATATATTTTGTAAGCTAATAGCAAGCAACCTAATTATTTAATAAATTATTCAATGAATTACATTGGTATATTTCTAAAACTTAACGCAAAAAATTATTTTGAGGAACAAATGTCAACCTTTCTTATTACTTAAAAATAAATGAAAGTTATAAATTCTAAAGCACCCAGGTTAACAACTGGTGTAATATTTGACGGTGAGCAAGAAATGGTACTACACGTCAATGATATTGCTGCAGCTATATTCTTCCTCAGTACCATTGGACCTGATTCGTTATTTCGAATGATTCTCTGCAAACCGTCTGTTTAATCACTTTAAGATAATATCTATTTTTATGCTTTTAGCATAAGCAAAGAATGAAACAAAGTAAAGGCATATTTTTAGATTATAAAAGATAGCTATTTTTGGATGCTAATTAAATACTCTATTAAGATTTCTCTCAACTTTTCGTACCATTTTCAGATCATCGGAGCGTACGATTCAAGAGCTAGAACACGTCTACAGGGAATTATTACACGTGAAAGCATTAACACATTTGAGTACAATGGTAAAACGTGAATTGGCGGCAGTTGTTTTCTTCGAACAGCACCAACATGCCGGACATGTATTGTTCCGGCAGGGTGACGAGGGTAATTGTTGGTATATCGTTCTTAAAGGATCCGTTGATGTTATCATACATGGAAAAGTAAGGCTTTTTCATACTAAAACTGTTCAAAGTTTTAGCATTTTTACGTTCACCACTTAAGACTGCCCCCAATTTCCTGACATATTTGAATCAAATTTGGATTTTAAAGATTTCTCAATGAATTTCTGTATTGCTAGCCTTAAGAGAGATTATCCGAACTACTAGCAACTCAATAGGATTAGGGGTCAAGTTGTCGTCTTTGTATTTACCTAGATATAAAATATTACCTCTGCTAAACTTACTTTAGCTTCCCCTTTTTTCGCTCTTTTGATACAATCATTTTCTCCGGAATTACAAATAGGATAGAAAAATGTGCCAAGTGGAAAATTCGAAACTTAAAAAAAGCAAATTCGATATTCCCTAAGTCTCACAACATATGTCCAAAATGTCATTTATTCATATCAAATATGAACCGTTCCCTTACTAATATTCAATTCACTGCTACGAATTTCTAAGATTTTCCATGTACTTTTGCGCTTCCTCAATTTTATTTGTCCACACATCCTTCATGCCCTTTTCTATCGAAACAAATGCAATTTTGTTTGTTCAAATAATAATTTCATGACGATTCAGATTTTTCGAACCACTTTGTGGTTTAATTATGAGAAATATAAGCAACAAACTTCGAACATTTATTCCACCATTCCGTCGAAATGTTCTTAATTTTTTTGACTTTTCTGAATTATTATACTAAGAGTCTACGGTTTCATTTATACCCATTCTGTGAGCTTCAATAATTCTTCGCACCTTGAAAGGCTCGCATAGATTTTGTAGAAGAAAAAAAAAAAGAAAAGAATGTTTAGTTTTTATTGTTATTGAAAATAGAAAGTCGACTGAAATGAAATGATAACAAAAAATTCCAAATGAATAGACGTTGCATTAGTGATAATTGATAAAGTTCCATCGTATCGCCTTGTGAAAAAATTTGATGAAAAGCAGAAAATTTCCACTTTTTAAATATTCCATTCAAAATGATATTTTAAAGAGATTTCTTCTCACATTTTTCATGGAACATTTTTGTAAGATAGTATGAGTTATTTGCTTGGATCAGGATTTTTGCAACTTGGGTCATAAAACTAATGCATATCATAAAAGATGACGAAGCAATTTTCCTTCTCTTCTCTTCCATCATGCCTTCTACAACTATTATTTTATTGGCTCGTTTTTTTACTGTTCTATTTACTTTGTAATGAAAGTACTGTTGATAACTAAATTGATGAGAAATTGACAATATTTTTGACAGCAATTATTATGACAATGATGTCGATAGTGATAAGAATGATAGAATAAAATGCATTTATAATGATAATGAGCCAAATATTTCTTCCAATTTAGGGTGTCGTTTGTACTCTTCGTGAAGGTGACGATTTTGGTAAATTAGCTTTGGTAAATGATGCACCTCGTGCTGCTACAGTAGTTCTTCGGAAAGATAAATCACAGTTTCTGCGTATCGACAAGAACGATTTTAATCGGTGAGTTTCTCTTTGAAAATAATTAATAATAGAATGAGTCAAGGCTATAATGCATCCGTGAATTTTCACTATCACTTTTATTGTTCTATGAATGATTTGAAGGCTTGCTAAATTTTTAGATAAATTTAAATTTCGAAATTAGAGGTGAATTGTTTCCATTTGAATGAAATTTCTGTTTGAGCAAGTTGGATTGCAAAAAACATCTCCAAGATTTAGGCAAATTACTATTCAAAGAGACAGGCTTTTCCATGAAGAAAAGTTTTATGGCTGAAAGTAGGACATTGCTATAGAATAAAGGCACATGCAGTAGTATTTGACACATATTGCATCGATGTAGGCAGCTGCATGCAGCATGCCGATTGCAAAGGATCACGTTGTTTGATTCCCTTTAGTCTTTTATATACTGAGGTTTTAAGCTTTCAATTTATCCAAAATTCAGAAATTACATTCTATCCGCATTTTCACTAAGTCCGTTCCCTCTCTCTCTCTCTCAGTGATACGATTAAGTGTATTGGAAGCGGAAAAATGAATTGATTATGGCTCCCAAGAGAAGATATAGTGGACAGGTGGGAGCTGGAAGATTGCTGTAATGACAGTGGTACATTGTTTTCTTCCTTGATTTTAATCGTATTTGACAATTTCTAACGAAATTTCCGAATTCGATGAAAGCTTGAATAAGAAATTGTTTGAAGGAATGTTCGTATTTGGTATTGACGGAGATGTAATCTGTTGTCCATTGTAGCTGGTCATTCTCGTGAGCGATTTTATTTCTCAAAAATTTCTAGTATAAAACGATTGGAGCATTCGCATAAGATCAATTTTGAGAAATGCGAACATTCTCCTGTCTGATATTACTGAAAGACAGGAACAATTTAATTTAAGAATTCAATAAATGATGTTAACAATAGATATCTGTTCAGTACGATCCACCAAAAAAGATTTGATTTTTGTCCCATGTGACCATTTCCGAATTACTGCTCACTTTTGTGATTTTTCAACGAATATTGATCACCCCATGCTGCATATAAAATTATTCTTTCAAAAAGAATACTACTAAACTTCATTCATTTGGATATATGTATCTTTTTTCATTTTTTTTTTTTAAAATTTATCGATATACTTATTTTCTTTTTTTTTTTGTTGATTTCTAACTTGAATTTTTTCTCATAGTTTTGTTAGTTGATGACATTTTTTTTCCTTTTTTTTTTTTTAATTTCCAATTCGTTTATGTATTTAATAGGAAGCAGTTGTAATAAAATTAAAGCACTCATAGTGCTACAACAATTACCCATCTTGATAGTACCGTTGTTGATTGGAATAGGAATGATAGGAAGTGCCTCATAGCATTCTTTTTATTACATGAAATGTAGATTTTATGTCCATCTTCCTTGCATTTTCATTCATTTCAACTTACTCATTTGACTACTACTGGGAAAGTTCGTTCAAATTGATATTTTAATTTTAATCAACTTTTATGTATTTCAATTTTTCTTTCTTGGCTCTTCAAATCATTCCGATTACTTTCTCAAGATTTCAATTTCAATATTTTGCAAATATTTTTGCATTTTATGGAGTGAACTCTTTTATGACAATTTTTCTAGGATTCAATTTTAAATTTACGACTATTTTTGGTCAAACTTGCAGTTAATTTCTTCACTTGTCTTTAGTCTAAGCAGAGGTACCTTCTTGGCTTTAGAAATACATAACACTTATATTGTGCTTCGACAATGCCATAACTATTCTCATATTTGTTAAACCTTAATTATTATTATAAATAATCACTTCTGGCAGCTATAAAATGAGACATAATAAGAATTGCTATATTGCTGCATAAGCAATGCAAATAAATCTTCGAGCACACTTTTTTCCACAAGCAAACAGATCTTGCCTATCGTTAACGACTTTTTCCACATATCATCGTATGTACTTAACTAAAACGTTAAGGGACAGCTATCTAGACTAATTAGTTAGTGTGTAATTTATGATAACTTCCATCACATAGTTGTTTATCAAATCACTATGTGTTAATATACAAGCGGAATATCGAAATAGATAGAATATCTTAAATGGTTTATAATGCACGATAACGAAAATTTAGTGATAGTGATTTGTCGAATTCATTTTGCTGCAATTTACACATTAAGATATTGCAATCATGAATTACTGAAGATAAATATGAACTCTTTTCCTGATCAGTGTACTGCTCAACTATCATTGAACATTGAAACTAATTGGTTAATATTATTTTCTCGCAATAAGAATTATTCCGGAGATTTCAAGTTACCTTTTTTCAACAAATAGATATTAATAGTTGTTAATGTCAATATTTTAACATGTGAAAAGATTCCGGAAACACTTCTATGGGAAAAGAAATAAGTAAGTAATGCTTACTTAAATATAATAATATCGTGAGATATTTGCTTAGAATTTATTCCAACGTAAAAATCTTTACTATCTAGTACTTTTAAAAATAATATCATCCGATTTTCTCCTACAATTTTTTCCCTTCCTATATGCATCTCATTGGTTGATCCAACCAGCATTGCCACTTGAAGTGCATTTGTTGTTTCACTGATAAGTTAGCTTTGCTTTATTCATATGTCTTCAACTTTTCTTATTTCTTACTTGCCAGATTCAAAGCAATTTAAAAGATCGTTGAAACAAAGAAATTATTTGTTGGCTTCTTGCAAGAGATCATTCAATTTCCATGCAACCCATTTCTCTGTTTACTTCACATTGAAGGATATCAAATGTCAATGTCATCCATTAATAAAGATTAGACCCAATTATTTCTTAGCAAAGAGGCTGCAATATTATTTCTGCACTTTTTATCAGAAATGAACCATACGTTGATATTAGCTATTAACAACACTTTATTCACCAGAAAGCAAAATTAATTTACAATACGAATAACATTTAGAATGATGAATGAAACTTTATGTTCCTGAAAATCATTGATCTTTCTTATCTTAAACGATCGAGCATTATAGTTTCAGATATGAAATAAAGTAGAGCTTTTCTTTTTGTAGTATTTTACGAGATGTTGAAGCGAATACGGTACGCTTGAAAGAACATGGACAGGATGTGCTGGTATTGGAGAAGATGAACGCAGTGTATCGAACACTTAACAATGCTTATCACGGTTCCTTAACAGTTGCAGTTAATGCTACAGCAACAGATACTATCGGTGATTTGGCCTCAGACGTAAGGAAAAGATGCTGGTTGGTATTGATTTTTTTTTTTTTAAATAATTTAGTAACAGTTATTTTTATTTTAAATAATTCTGATTCATTTCATATTTAATATTCTTCTTAACTAATTGGTTTCAACAACACTAAACTTTTCATAATTTACAAGTGACCGTTATTCAGTATCAAATAAGTGAAAATGTAAAGGGAAAGGATAAGGAATATTAAATCTATTTCAGTTTTAATTTCTTGCTTGTCTATTGATCAATTCTTTGTAACTTTTCAACAGTTCTTTTACCATTCATTTGGCACTTTATTGTTAACTCACTCATGCCTGATATGGTTTTTTGATAATTTGAAAAAAGCACGAAATATTTTTGTGTGTTCTTAAATTCAAAAATTCAAATTCTCCACTTTGAGATCAATTTTTTCGTTTTTCTTTTTTCAAAGGAAGGAAAGTTCAAAGAAACGTTTGTCATTCAAGCTTTAACAGTTTGAGAGAAACATTTTTTCTCGAAATTTGTTCTGTTTTTCGGTATGTTGAGAAATTGATTAATCACAAATATTTATGTGGACTTGTGTTAGTTGTTTCCAGTTGATACCTGAACTCAGCCGGTTTTAAAAAAACTTTTTTTTCCTTAGCAAATCTTGCTACTATTGCAAAGGCTCGCAGTTGCTCATTTTTGTTTCCAAAGATCTTGTACATCTCTGTGTAATTATTTGTGATTAGTTAATTTTTTTATTAGATTACTTTATTTTACATCATTTTAGATTACAAAAAGCCAGATATCTAAATAGCTTTAATGTGAAATATGAAGTAGCAACAAAAGTAGTAAAGTAAAGACGAATTAAAACATGCCGATTCATTTTCCTGTAGAGTAAAATTTGGGAATTCTAAAAAGTAGATTCTAGTTACTCCGTGATGGCTGGAATGCCGGAGAAAACTGTTGAATACCTGCTGGAAACTCGAATCGATGCACAAACTGATGATGGCTCAGTGGATACATTTTTGGAGGATTTCATTCTTACACATATCACTCATATGCCCGTGAACATTTTATGCAGTTATCTTAAAAATTATTACATGCGTGGTTCCACTGTATGTTTTTAAAAAAATTTATTTTTTCAACTTTCAAACATTTGTAAAATGCCAAAATTTCAGCTTCCTGCTAATGTTGCTTTCTTCTGAATTTATGTTTTGGCATTGAAGTGTATTCAATTCACTAAAAATTCAGAATACATTAATTCTCATTACTTATATGAACCTTTTACTAGTTTTCTTGAAGTCAGTGGTCCTTCTAAAATTTGAATTGGAGGGAACAATTTACTATTCTTTCATTATTAAAATATGCTGCAAATAATCTTTTGATCTTTCTGAAGTGTCAATTATTATATGTTTTTTTCTTTTTTTTTTTTGCAGGTCCGAATGGATGGTACACTGCCAATAAACGATTATGAGCATAAAATTGTTGCAAAACGACGTGTTGTTGCCTTTTTGAATTTATGGGTACAAATTCTTGGTTTACGGTTCTTCCTTGACCCTGCATCGAACAGTTTTGTCGAGGTCAACTATTCACTTCTCTTTGACGGTATTGTAATTGAGTTAATTTATCACGACAATGATCAATTAATCAAACAAATATTTACTTGCTATGAAGAGAAATTTTTCTAACAGTGTTACAACTGCAAAAGAAGGAATAGAAGAAAGGAATGAAATAACAAAGAAAAGGAATCACACTACAGGAATTGTATTGCTATGTTCTGGATGATAGTCGACAATTCCCAGAGATGCTATCAAATTTGGAACCAATGTGTGCAATACGACAGCTTCGAGAAAGTGCCATGCAAACGATTAACAGGCATTCATCAGTGATACTTGACTGTGGTATTTACTGCAGCCATGCTCCAGCACCAAACCCCGTACTACCATTTGATACTTGTTGGTTTCCCTTTGCCACTTTTATTCATCTCTTCTTTTCTTTCCTTTTCACCATTTATGCTTGCTCATGCCGTACTGTTTATCTAATTTTCCCAATCATTGAAGCATTTTTAAATATATTTATCGGTTGATCTCTTCAGGTAACCAAGTAATTTATCTATCCGATACAAGTTCTTTTATAATGAGTATAAGACTTGATAAAACTGCTGCTGATATCTGTGAAATGGCAAAAACAAAAATGCGCTACAGTGGCTCTAACGAAGAATTGCAATTAGTTGAAGTGAAAAGCAGTGGAGGTGAATTTTGCAAGTTTTTGAATTTTTGAAATTTTCATCTTCACTTCAGATTGCAAAATTAAATCCTCAGTGGTCGTATTGGTGAACATAAAGCGCTTCTTCATCTTTTTTTCTTTTCAAAAATTCGGAAAATATCTAGCGTAGAAATGTTTGCAATCTTCTCCATCTTTCTTTATCTCTGTCAAAAATGAAATTAAGAAAGGAGAGAAAACAAGAGATCATGAGAAACCATACGTTGACATTGAAGAACACTCTAAACATTACAATTTCTTTCAAAGCTCAATTCAGTTTTATAAAAAATTTTGAGTAAAAATAAGAAGTTTAGTTGCAAGAGCTATTAATAGATTAATTTTTCAAAATTTTGCACTTTTTAAACAATTGGAAAATTTTTTTGAGTGTGCTCTGTGATGTTGTTTCCAGAAAGAATAATCTTTTCACCAAATGATATTAGTGTTCCGACAATGATTTCATTGAATGGATGTTTGTATATCGCTTATAGTGATGAAATTGAAACGCTGGTAAATTTTAATGCTTCAGTAGATTGTTTGCCAAAAAAAAGGAATATTTAAACGGGTTGAATTCATTTTGAATTTCCTCTAATATTCAAATCCTAATGGCAGAAGTACACAACTGTTCTTTTCGATGTTAATAAAGGATTAAGGTAAGCTAATTCAGGTTCCAATGCCGCAACAAGGTGGTCCATCGGAGAGTGTCCATTCCTCATTGCTGGACTATTTAACTAGTGTTGATATTGCCCAACAATTGCTCATCTTTCATACCCAATTATTAGAAGCAACTGATGATATCGAACTTATCATTCAGGTTCTTTATCCTTAATTATTTTTCAAATCAAATTCTCGGAAGAAAACTTTCTGAATTTCAAAAATTTGTTGGTTTTTGAGGACTTCTGAAAATTTTGAAATATTTTAGGTGTTTGGACGAGAGCAATTTCCCAGTCGGATAACATCAAATTTAGATCTTTTAATGCGTCGTTTCAACGAAGTACAATTTTGGACAACAACTGAAGTGCTGCTTGCTCAGGGCAATACAAAACGTCTTTCGATTCTCAAAAAATTTATCAAAATTGCTGCACAGTAAGTTTGATGTAATTTTCAATAAAAATTATAGACATTTTAGTCGATGGATGAGGAAGCATAATATCAAGTTTTTGAATTTCATGCTTTTTTGAAGGAAAAAGCAGGAATCGAGATTTATATTCATCTCTTCTCGGCTTACTCCCAAATAAGATTCACATTTTAATTTCGATAAGTAATTCAAGTTTATTTTAAAATTCGATTTTAACTTACTCCAAGCCTTTACTTTAATGACCACAAAATTGATTAAAATAAAGTATGTAAATTCTGCAGCGCAAAAGAAAACAGGGATTTGTTGTCGTTATTTGCGATTATCTTAGGTCTCAGTAATGTTGCTGTAAGTCGGATCACTCATCTTTGGGATGTGAGTTCCTTTTATTTTATTTTATTTTTTTCACAATCAAAAGTTCGAGATATCATTCTCTCAGAGATAGTGTGCTTTAATCTAAAATGAGTCTAAAATTAAAGTTTGAAATATGGGGCGAAAAAGGTATGGTACCTAGTAAAGTTTGAAACAAGTATTATTATTTCCAGAAACTTCCATCTAAAATGAAACAGCAGTATGCGGAATTCGAAGAATTACTCGATCCATGCCGTAATCACCGTGCTTATCGGATGCTTACAGCTAATATGAGTGCACCAACGGTACCATTTATCCCATTACTTCTCAAGGATTTAACATTTACACACGAAGGCAATAAGACCTATTTCGCTGGTTTAATCAATTTTGAGAAAATGGTAAGTACCACATTACTACATGCTTAATATACACGCCATGCAATATTAATTTTAGCAAATTTACAATGGGAAACACGTCGGGCACTAAATTCACTTTTAAAGTTCTTTTATCTTATTTTTCTTATACCTCGAATTTCATTTTTGATGCTATTCAATATCAAAATATCTTTTTCTTTAGTATTTATTTCATTATTGGAGCAGTAGAATGACAGGAAGCAATTTCTCGCCTCCTTTTAATTAAATGTTTATTTCTTCTCTCCAATGACAATTATTTTAAATATTTGAAATGATTTCAGCACATGATTGCTAATGTTTTGCGAAGCTTTAGGCAGTGCAAATATCCAGGTATGTCTCTGAGATTACTTCATGATCCTAATTTATCAGTAAAAGTTTTGGTCAGTCGCCGAATAATATCTGGACATGGCACCATTCTTACTGCGTTTTGGTACTTGGATCGAACACGATAAAGATGGTATCAAGATATAATCACTTAGCAGTGCTATTATCATGACACTGTTTCTAAAGTGGTTAATACATCTATAGTAACATTGTAATCATTTGAATTATTTGTTTTTTCAGCTGTTGCCTTCGAACGAAAGGTTTTCAAATCAAAAAACCTTGTCCGGTAAGTAATTTTCTTCCAGTTACTAAGGTAATTTTGTTATTATACATTCCATCGAGTTGTTGCTTTCTGAACGTCCTTAAAAATTTGTAATTTAAAATATCTAGGAAAATTTGCGGAAAATTCTTTGAGACCTGCTTTTCCATCTTTTCGAAAATTTGGTCAATTAATTATACTTTTTTATAGGAATTTCAAAGTGATCGACAATCAGCGGCGCCTGATGGAATTATCTTATCAAATTGAGCCATCGAAAAGGAAACGTTTGTAGCGACTGTTTACACTTTTTATAGAGTTATAACAAATTGATAGCAAAAGCAGTGGTAGTAGCAATGGCGGTAATGATCAGTTAGTGAAGTGTAATAGCAAAGATATAAGCTAGAAGAATTAGAGAAGTGATCCGGTATGGAGTAACAGTGGCACTAGCATAAATTAACAATTATGGTACAGTAGTAGACGTACTGGAACTACTGATATATCAATGACAATCATGGTGATCTTGGAAGTAATAGAAGTCCTAGTAGTAGTGATTGTTCTATCCATATAGACTTGGCTTCAAAGGCTACTCTATGGTAATACTGAAAGTACTGGCGATGGCACTTATGCATACTTATGTTAGTGATATGAATTCTTCTCGCTTGTACCTCCTTTCTTCATGATCTCAGTTTTCCGCTTTTTCCTTACTTTTATTAGATAATTTCTAGCAACATCTTCTGATATGTTTATTTATAACTACCATTTACTTTCCTCCACAAACATCCGATCTGTATATTTCGTTTGAATATCATTGCAGTTGTAAGATATGGCATAATTTCGTTTCATCAACGAAAATTCGATATGAATGGAAATTGAAGCATGGGATTTGTAGAAAGCCTTTGAAACAAGCAAAATCTAGTTCTAAAGGCAAATTAAAATAAATCTAACAAATCCATAATAAAAAAATGTATGGAGACATCATATTTAGGGATACAACACTCATTCAAAGTTATATTAAGAAGATGTAGAGTGGAACTATTCTGGAAATTAATTAGTGATTGCTGACAATTCCCATATTGAAAACTTAGTATTCAGAGCGAAAAACGGCGACTAAAGTTGCAACACAGTGTAGAAGGATTTGAATGCTTTTTCGAAGCAGGAATGAGATCTTTCGGTCCTTCTATAATTTGTACGGCAAATGAGTGAGATGAGAAAATAATGTTATTGGTAAAAAAAATTGCAATGAAATATAAAAGCATACTAAAAAATAAATGCAGATAACATTCATGAAAGCAACCGCCTTGATAATGGATGTTAAATGATTATGACTCTTTTGATCTGATCAATTCAGGAAAACTGGATGAAGCAGTTTAAAACGACTGTACAAATTAACTAAAATTTTAAGAGTTTCGAAATCTGTGAGATGTGATCTATATAAATAGTGAACTATCCAGCCACTTGGAATTTAAATCGTCATTCAAAAAGTACTAAAGTAGGAAGGTAATTTGGAAGACTAGGGAGAAGGCGAAAAAACGAGAACTTCCTACTTTTTTTGAAAAGCGTACTAAATTCAACCAGTTAAAGCTGAAGGAGGTTACAATTTTCATCTGAAACTTAAAAAAATCCCTGTCATTATCATTTATAACAGCATCTACTCCAGAACGCAAGCAAGATTGATGCCGTTTTCATCAATTTTTATATTGGCCAGTTGACCATCGTTAAACAATCGAATATGCTGTATGAAAAGCAATATTGTTCTCCAAAGATTTTTCGTGCCACGATCAACTTCGAAACGTTCACGGCCACCATCCAACACCAATTCAAAATGTGGAGGATGCATGCTACTCTGAAAAGTATAGTAAACTTAATGGATGTCCCAAAACTTAACTATTGAACCGACGGACCTGATGGTTAAATGGAATGACAAAAAATACAATGACAAAACGCAAAATTTTTCAGTTAATACCTGATAAATATAGAAAGACTTTTTCATACACTGCAATGGCGAAGGCTTTGCAGGCTTTTTCAGGTAGAAAATTGAAGAGAATGGCATTTCGATATCACTCACCAAAGGATTTGTTCCCATCCTGTAAAAAAAAAATTTAAGGCTCTACACACTTCAAGTGAGCCTATCATACTAGTTTTTTTACGGAAAGCGCTCACTCGCGCTTTTAAATAAAGACTTAAGTTAGCACTTAACTTTAACAGTAATTATATATAGACTGAAACTTTCCAGTCTATGAGTCCTATCATAATTAATTAATTTACCGTGCATCCATGTAAACTGCAAACCATGACCAAATAAGCTGGGCATCTGTTGGCAAATGCGGGCCCCACGCCCGCTCTGCTGGCGAATAACCCTGTTCACCTGAAGTGCACATTTCGTTATTTCTTAATTAAATCAAAAAGTTTCTGAACATCTAATTAATTTTTAAATACCATTCAATTCAATGTGCAATTTTTCGTCCTAATTGAAAAGGAGGAAAACTAAAAAAGAAATCAGTGAACTCAAAAAAAGAAAAAAGACAGGAACTTTAATCTAAGACTGAATTGGAATAACAACCTTCTTCTTTCCTTTCAACAGGTTCATATCCTCCACCTTGCCAATTGTAATTTCTGATGCAGACATCGGCAGACAATTCCCGACATCGTTTAATCAGATAGGATTGTTTTTCATGTATTTTGAGATATGGCAAGATGTATGGCAGGGCTGACTTCAGCAAATCACTCTTCGATGAAGCAGCAGTTTGAAGCGCCTCTACAGAAGAGTGCCCGATTTTCAGATGCAAATGTGCATGAGACTGAAATTTTCTGCCCATTTTTGAGTTAATTCATCATTTGTGAATAAATTTACTCATTCGATCCTCCTATCTAGGCTTAGTTTTCACTGAATGCTCGATATCTTTACAATTCCAAAAATTCATTTGAGATCAACAATGGGTTGTTGTTTGTGAGTATTGTATTGCAATTTATATGATTTTTAAAAAGTAGTTAACTGAAAGGTTATTATCAGTTATTCTACGGTGACGATGAGTTCATTTAGCTTCTTAAACTAATTCGAAGAAAATTTTCGAAATTAAAAAAAGCATGCCTTTATAAAGACAGCATTAATTTCATCAATTTTTACAATAAGAGGACGTAAAATTGTTTGACAAATCCAGGAGCGTAAATTACGTTCAGCGACAGCGAAGTCTTCAGCGTCCATTTTATATCTATAACACAAAACGTGAGCTATTTTAAAAACTTTCATCATTTAAAATCTTTTTTAATCGCAAAAAAAAAAAAAGGAAAGAATCTATAATACAAAAACTCTCACTGATTCAGTATTTCCGAAGAAGTAATCGGTATTTGCTTGCCAGTAGGACTGCTTTCAATTCCGTTCAACTGAACAGCATTTGAAATTTGGTTTCCAGAATGTGAATGTGGAGACAAGCTAGAATGCCGACGACGTTCATAACTTTCTGATCGACGAAGCAACGGAGGAGTAAACCCTGTAAACTTCGGTTGGATATCAAGAACTTCTCAGACAAAAATTCAAACGAAGTATATGCGATGAAAGAACCCATCTTCTAAAATATAGCAAAACAGTGTCATATTTCTGGAACAAAAACTGAATCTTAAGGAATCCCATCCCTTAAATGAATATCCATTTCAATACATCATACTTAATAGCCGAAGGAAACAAACTGATATCTTCATTTTGCTCACTATAATATATTTAAAAACTACTAATAATGTGAAGTTTGAGGCATAAATTTCAAAATCAAGTCGAATTTCACAAACTTCGTCCTCTCTTTGGCGACCGCTTTGCAGCGTTGTAATTCACACGAAATGTGATGCTATCATTATCAGCATTTCGTGTAACGTCTGTCCCATCACTCGCCATACCTTTGCCATTTTCAGCAGTCAATTCGTTACCGAGTTCAATCAAATTCAGCGGTATTGGCGATAACGATATGCGTTTGTCAGTTACCATTATACGACTGCCTGAATAAAAATGTGAATCGAACCTATATACGCACAATGTGTTTTGAGAGTATTGACGATTTCACCATCACTAGAACTGAGGCATTTCTCGAAGGTAATACAGACTAAGTACAACATGTTCACATTCCACATTGGTTCAATAATATTAAACTTGGCACAAGGTACCATGACATTTTTGATTTTCTTGATCTATGGGAAATCAAATCAGGACAAATTTATGCGTTTGACATGACTTGATGAACGCTCGACTAGAATTATCTTGAAATTTAAATCTTCATATTCTAAGAAAGCACATAAATTTTCAGAGATAAAAAACTAAACTGATATTAATATATTAGTTAAACTAATGTATATTATAACACACTGCACAATTAAACAATACCTGTTACCAACGAAACAACACTATTTTCATCGCCTGCAACTCTCCCTTGTTCATCATCATACATGGCAGTTCCAACTTCGTAACTGTTATTTTTGGAAGATGCCAAGCGGAATGGCTGAGAAAAACCACTGATACGCTCGGATCCGGGAGATGACAATGAACCAAATGATGTTGAAAATGATGTTACGGCACTTTTGAATAACTCATTGTCTCGAGGACTGGAAAACTTTGATCCCAGTTCAAATGAAATTTCTTGTTATACTTGATATTTCTGTTACAACGTATTATCTTTTCACAGCACTGGAATTTGGATATTTCTGTGATGCAAAGGAAGACGTCTGCCGAATTTACGACTATCGACAAAGTCACCATACGGAAGTTTCTATACTAAGTGACTAAACGACACATTATGTAGCCCAAGTAAAGAAAAGTGCATTAGATTAGTACCCTTCGCAGTTTAACGAATGCAACTGCTCAATTTTTAAACTTCCCCATCGTGGAAGCATGAAAGTGGATCTAATTAACATCCTTATCCTCACCAAAGTAATAATAAAACTCTCAGCAAAATGCATTGTGATCAGAATGACTTCATATGTTTTATATCTTCAAATTCATATATTTTCCTCAACAAACTATATTCATAGTGTAACTATAGTTAGATGAAGGTCAAGCATATATTAACATGCTCAATAGCAAACGCTTCAAATAAAAGCCGCACTCCACAAGTGGTGGTTTTTATTTGCAGTATTTGCTTTAATACCGTCATACTTCCCGATGCACGTTCTCACCTTTTTTGAAGATACTCTTCCAGCTGCTTATTTGTCTGAATTGAAGATGTCGGACGACTGCGAAGTGATGTCCTTGAACCAACTTTAGCAGATAATGGTAGAGAATGACTCGAATGTCTTTCTGTATATGAGCAATGATGGTCAACCAGTGGTGTTGAATGTATAAACAAGGCGCTGTCGGCAAAAGCAATTCCTGACTTTCGACTGAAAACTTTTATTTAAAAGTTATTGAAAAATGTCACTATTTTTGATTTCAAGTGAAAAAATCGCCTAAGAATGTTTTAAAAAAGCTACATATTGATTATCTGGAGAAAATTCTGGCATGTTTGAGATCTTTTAAGAAACAATACAAAACGATATGAGATTTGGTCCAAATGATCGCTGAGGACTCTAATTTATATCAAAAGACGGTAGCTGCGGATTTTGGTTGAATTCGCTTGTATGTGTATTTTTTTTTTATAATAGATGGAAATTTTGGGAGATCAACTGACCTATTAAATGATGACCCAATTGAAGGGCTAGTCAAATTATGCCTTAAATGATTTGATGAAAATGGATTTTTCGGAGATTGTGCTGCCCAGTTGCCAAAATGTAAAGCCGAAAGCCAGTGTGCAATAAAATTTCTATTTGATGGAGGATGTGACAAAATGCTGCAACTACCTGGAAAAATGAAGTTAAAATATTTATTAAACAAAGACTATCTTCTTCAAAAGAGTATCAAAATTGGTTTCATCCAAAATGTTAGGCCAGTATCATGTTTATGAGATGCAAAAAGCACTCTTTACAACTATACTCCTCACAACCCGCGAATCCAAGTCCTTTCCTATGAATAACTGTTTTGTTATGTCTCTTAAACTGAACACCTTCTAAATCGAGATCAATAACAAGCACTACACGAATATTTCTACAAAATTCTTGAAATTAAAAAGTTCCTTTGCAAAACGCTAAATCTCACTTTGATCGGTGGTCCCACGTGAAGAGACTTGCTGTGGTGTAAGTTTCGATGGTATCCTCCTCGTGATAAAATAAGAATATTTCGCTGCTTCGAAAAAACATACCAATAAATTCAACAAACAAATGAAAAGTGCAGTGATCTCGACCACATACGTTGTAGAATAGACTCTATCATATCGCAGAAAGAAAGAAATCAAACTGGCGCAAATAGCATAATTTAAAGCGAAAATCTAAAAAGAAAACATTTCTACTGTGTATGCATGCACTCACTTTTGTCATTAATAAAAGCAAAAAAATGGAGTTATTGTTAAACTAAAAATAAAATCAGAAAAATTCCAAAAAACTGCTTCTAGAGTAAATTCAAGATAGCGAAGAACCTTAAAACAGAAACGGAATCTATTTAACTGGGAGAATTTCAATTTCTAAATCAGCTGCATAAACTTTCAATTCAAAGTAACTCACATCGAAAACGAAGCAGATTGTTGGCAAAATCCAAATTATAACCTGCCGCCACGATTGCCAAAGCCTGTAACTAATTATTGCATTGTTTTAATTAAGATTTCCATGATTTTTTCGAGTCTAGATTGATTCTATCTTTCAATAATTGAAGTTAAGAAAATCAAAACAGTTCCATGCAAAGTGTGTCAGTATGTTCTGGAACTATTAGACCAGCCTGAGGTGCAAATCTACGTGTACAGCCTTCCAAAACAACTGACGGAAGGTATACCTCATCCATAGAGTAAATCAACTGAATAGTGTAGTAAGCATACTGTGATTTGACATGGTCTCAAGTGGGCAGACTAGGTCTATATTAATCAAGGAAACCACGAGGAATTAGTCTAACACAGCTATTTCACATACCTTGCTCTTTCAGCTCCACGTTCCAATGCAAGCAGTAAATCCAGTTTATTCTTTGTTGGCAGAACTGTTCCATGATGCCATGATGAGTTCATTATATAACTGCAATTGTCACTGATCAAGCATTATGGGACATATTAGTTATATACGCCTTAATCAGAAGTTTACTGGAAAAAACCGCAAAACACCACACATTTTTTTTCTTTGCACTAGACTAACAGTTTCCATGTTTTTATGAATTACATATAATTCGGAATTTCAAAATTATTAAGCTAATACTTCTTTAATAATCCAAGGGATCAATTGAACAATCTAATTTAAAACAAAATTTACGTGCAGAAAGTAATACATGCCTATAAAAATGAATTCACTATCCCGAGAGTTGGAAAAATAAACTTCGTTACCAGATGGGAAGGAATGTAAAACATAAGCAATAAATTTTTCTTTGCATTCAAAACAGACATGCAAATGAATAACGCGTAATAAAGAAACTGCTGCCATTACATACATATATAATATATATATGAAGATTAATGCTAACAGTTCGCTAAAAACGAACAGGTTTATTTCAGCTCCTCAGAGGATTTAAATCCTGAATTCATGATTTCTTTATACGAAGGAACATGAATATTCAAAAATCAACAAAAAGAAAGAATGAAAATGCTGACAAAATTTATTATGACACATAACAACATAGAAAATAAAGGCCTACAACCAGATACTGAAAGATATGTACAGATTTATATATTTTTTTAAATTAAAGTTTATTTACTACTTTAAAAGATGAAATTCGTCACAGTACTAAATCTTAATGTTGCATCAAAACATGCACTTTGTAAAAGTTGCTTGTAACCAACATATCCGAAAAAGACTGTACAAAATCGACTACAGAATAAAACTTTTTTGAATAGTTTAAAGCACTTCGATACTTACTCTACGTAGAGAGAAAGTACCTTGATCAAAGCATATATTACAATCATATATGAAGTAGTAGTACCATTACTGATAAGAAAAATTTCATAATAAATAAAACTTATGCTTAAGAATATAACTCGAATTGAAATCATGCACAACGAGAAAGACATAAAATCCACTTTAAAATATTAAGAGTAACCCGATATTGTGAAGTTATCTAAATTTTCACCGTAAAATAGCTTAAACTAAGCATTCTTATCGTGAAAACGGGCGAGTCGGCTCCTGCTTATAACAGTATTTCATCTTCTCGCTTTTGTATTTGTTTTCCGAATGTATGCTCTAGAAAAGAAATGCATTCACTTCGTTATAAAAAAACTGCAATGTCATTCAATGAAAACATTTAGCGTTCAATTTGTAGTACTACCCATTCTTGTTACATCGGTATGCTTTCATAACAATAATTAAGTCAGCTTTTCTTTTACTTCAGAAAAGAAAAAGCGAAGCACTTGGACAAAGCAGAGTATCTGGAAATTCGAAATCTCAAACTTCATGTCCTTACATTTGAAGAAGTGCGACATTTAAGCATGCAAAGTTCGAACTGGTCTGTCGCAGACAATATCTGTCGTAATCGATGCCCAGACGTTGACTCTATCATTTCCAGCAGTATGTTTTTCTACAAAAGCATATTTTTTGGCAAAAATTAGTAAAATTTAACTAAATAAGTTGTTCTGTCAGATTTCCAGGTACTCAGCTAGCACGAAGTATTTGTTATGATAAAAGCAGCAGTCCAGCATAAAACAGCACATTATTTCCTTTAATTTTTAATTTAACTGCATTAAAAATGTACCTGTTCCGGTCTCAAACAACAGGAAACGCACTGCTCGTAGTGCGAACAACAACCGGTATAAAGGTCACACCAAGCGCAGCTAAAGCGTACCGATTGAGTGCCCACTTCGCAGCAACCATTTGACATCAGAAAAGCTCTTTCACATGTGTAACCTGAATGTACGAAAACGTGCATAAAATGCTGTCAGATGACAATGACCGGGAATTTGATATCAACAAAAAACTAACAACTTTGCTAGGAATAAAACTTGCTTCTATCTTTCTATAAAGCAAGCCATGGTGAGATGAGAAAGATGAGAAGCATATGATACTTTTGCTAGCCACGGTATATAAAGATTGAAAATCAGTTTTTCATTCAAGAAAAATTGAATACCTCAAATTCTGTATACTCTGTTCAGCTGATGAGAACTCTGAGAACCAAAACTTGTGAATTTACAAAAATAGATTAAATAAACTTGGCCCTACCTTATGTGAATTCAAATTACCTCTGTCATCAGTAACAGAAGTCCTTCCTTGTATTGTATTACGGCAGGCCCTCCCTTCATCGCTCGCCAAACTATCGTTTACCGCATTTGTATTTCGTCCAGTACTATCTGCTAACCATTGGATATGTCTGTGTGCTGTCAGCTTATACTTGTCTAACATCTGTTCCTCAATATCTTGCTGAAAACCATAAGTTCTATGGATGTCAATCATCTCTTACAACCATTCAATTAATGTTTGATTAAAAGATGAAAAAATGTGCAAAAGATCACACTCTATAAAAATGGGTTATTATCAGGAAGATAAATGCCCGCCAATAATGTAAGAAGGAAACTAACCGTAGATCCAAAAGAATTTTGATGCACCAGAAACAATTCAAAGTTAATAAAAATATGTTGAGTTTATTCAAGAAGTTGCATCTTACGAGACAAATCTATATGATTTTACATACGGCATAAAACAAAATGAATTGGGACTTACCCCAGAAATACTTAAAGCATTTTGTATAATCCAAGTTAGAAGACCATTCTCGACAACGAAGTAAAGTAAGCTGAAGGCAAAAAGAAAAGCAAGGACATAGGTAGCTCGGAGTGACCGAATGATCAGTCTTTTCCCATGATGTGCCATCCGTATATACTCCTTACATCTCTCTCGCGCATTCCAACCACGCGCTGTCCACTCCCGTCGATCCACTATCCATACAACCTCACCGAAACACGCAATCCATCTTTCTGGAAAAGAAAAAGAAATATGCTCGCAACAAGCTGACCTCCGAGAACTTCAAGTTCCGGTTAACTCTTTCTCGTCCACCAGGAACCAAAAACTTCCCCTTATGACCTCAACCCGTATTCTCACTCACCATCTCAACCGGAAAAGCTATTCCGATTGATAATGGAGACTGCCGGATGATCCGAGAACAACTGAACGGCGAATAAGATAGACTTTTAAGCTTAGAGAGGAAGCAGGGAGAAAAGAAATTTGCGAAGCAGACTATCATCGCCATTGCAAAGTTGGAAGACAGAATGCGAAAGGAAGAAGTGGAAGTGTAATCATTTGTCGTCAGCAAGGTAGGTTGAGATTGCGGATGGACGGGGGAAGGTATTGGTTGGTCGAGGATGGACGGGAAGGGATGCTGGTTAGTTAGGTAATTGTTTTAAGTTAATTATGATTGGTATAAATGGTATCTTAAGTAATTTCTTGAATCTTTGTTCATCTCTTCTCTCTCAATTCCGCACATCTTACTGCCCTTTCAATTGAAGTGTTTGTTTCGTTCATTCCACAAAAAGTAAGAAATGGCAACTGAATAGGAAATTTGGAAGTTATCCTCTGTCACGTACACCCTTCATAGACATTGATGATATGTAACAGATATAATTTAAAGAAAAATTTGAAAATGGAAGTTAAGTTGGAAAGAAATTATTTAGAATCTAGCTGTTTTAATATTAATAAATTGTATGACGTGGAGGAACTTTATTTCCGTAAGCTTGTCATCTTTGATTCTTTTTTTTCAAAATTGAAAATTTGAGAAGGAAATTGAGGTCAATTTGTCGTATCCTTGATCGCAAAGGTCAGCAATGCCGTTGCAGCTTAAGAAGCTTTGCGGAGGAAATAAGAACCTTGAAGATGAAAAGTGTAGTGATCGGATATCGGAAATTAACAGTGCCATAAACGGTCATCAAGAGAGATTGCAGAAAAACACAGCAACGTGGTCGTACTGCATTTCAAGTAAATTATAAAGTTGGCGCCGAATGAGTTGACTGGTAACTAAAAAAAGAGTCGCATTTTGAGAAAATCTCTTACACGTAGAAGCGACCATTTCGCGATCGAATTGTGACGTGCGAAGAAGAAGTGATTCTATACGGCAATCATATCACCGATACAACGGCAAAGAAGTTCCGAAGCACTTCCCAAAGCCGATATTTGCAACAAAAAGCCGTGGTCACTATTCGGCGGTCTACCAATACAGTTTTCTGAATCCCGATGAATTAATTTGGAAAATATCCTCACAAATCACTGAGATGTATCGAAAATGCAGCGGCTGAAAGAGGATTAATCTCCAGAAAGGAGGTTAATCTACAGAAAGAGCCAGTACATATTTACCTGTCGGAAAGTTGGTAAAAGTTGAAGGAATTAGAGGAAAGCTTTGCGTTATCCGCCATATTTATCTGACTACTACTTCTTTGCTTTGCAACTTTTTGCGGGAAAATGCATCCACAAATGGCATAATTCAGATAATGCTTCCCAAGTGTTCGTTGAATCTCTTTCTCTCTACAGAAAGAACCAACTTATTCGTTGTTAGCATAAATGTATTGGTTTTAATGGTTTCTATTTTAATTAGCTAAAATATGATTATGCTCAGTTATAATGATGTATAACTCACGGTCCGAAAATGCTATTATGCATTAACCTAATAGTTGCAATAGAACTACTCCATCGAAATAATTTTATTTGCTTGTTTATTTGATTGAGCATTATTGCTAACATCATCTTTAACTAAAAACTACTGACTCATTTGCAGGTATTAATGTGCAATTTAAAATGTCATCTGAATTGTCATCTTTCAATTTATGAAATGATGCATAAATATTTTCATGTCACTCTGCTATCATGTGACATAGATGTACAATGAAGCATTGTCATGACTTGTTCAACCATGATCAATTACTGCACTTCTAACGCGTTGTATTTTCTACATTTATTTTGTGTTTCGCTTTGTTCTTCATTTGTTCAGGCCATCAGAGGTAAATCTACGGTTTTTTATCTTTAGTTTTTTCCTGTTTTTTACGAGTTTCTTGAACTTGATGTCGAGCGAACCATTTAACTGTCGAATTGAGCGATCTGGGTTTTTTTATAAGTCACGTGATATCACGAGCTGATTCATTCAACTTCTTACTCGGAAAAGGTACATGATACTATGAAATGATCATTAAAATGCTGAAGTTGTAATGAAAGAAGAAAGACCAGCATTTCATTGAATTGAATGAAATGGGATTCAAGATATGAATTCTCTGCATTTAATTATTAGTAATCTACACCACTGATTAGTTTTATCAGTAGTTAAATTTATCATTTTCGAATTCATTTCAAATATTACTTCATTCTGTTGTAGACATCAAAGGAGAAGAATGAGCGATATGAAATATTTTTTGTTTATTTTTCAATGCATGTTGTATACTGCATGCGTGCAAGTATGGTCTGTATTGAAATCATGTCTTTATATGAAAAACGTTGAATAAGGCATTCTTTTCTTCGGATTGTTAAATTCTTATCATACTCTTATCACAACACTATTCACCGTTCATTGGGAATGAACAAATAAAAACAAGTGGCATAAAATTTTTCATTCAAGATTCCACATTAAGTAATATAGTAGATGTGATATTGGTGATTTAGCTGCAGATAGCACGGTTGTTTTGGATTCCATATGAGTTTACATTGCCTTATCTCTTTTGTAATTTTGAAATAGCACGCTCCAGTATTGGATTTATGAATGCCCTAGTTTCTTTTGGATTATTTCAGAAGTATTACATTTGTGTATGTATCAACTTTTTTTTTTTTTTTTATTTTTAGATCTGGTTTTGTGGTGAAATATTGTGAATGATTGCTCGGTAATCGAGAAGGAGATGTTAACAGATGTGTGAATTATGAGTGGAATAAGGCCAGTTGCACTTCATTTTTTATAATGCCTTTTTTTGGTCTTAGAATTAGACAACATTCCTCCCGTATTTCGACTTCGCGAATTATTTATGTCAATCAAACTTCACAACCCGAGAAGTATCGATCCAATGCTATCAGGTATGATACAACAAATGTATTACTCAACAACTGTTAATCTGTAAAAACGTTTTTGTCTATTTTTTCAACTTTCAAATTTCTAAATTATGGACAGAACAAAAGAATATATCGCGATATTATGTGAAGGCGGAATCGTGGATAATTTCAAAGGACATAATTTCAATCCATAATAGCAGCATTGATTATTTATTTGTGATTTTCAGCACCGCAAAGTATAACGCATTTTCCTTTTTTCCACGTTTTCTGAAGGAGCAATTCAAACGATACAACAATGTGTTCTTTCTCATTATCGCGCTTCTCCAAGTTAGTTTATTTATGGATTTATAATCCACTGCCCAATACAAAATTTTAAAATGCTTATTTCAAATTTCTATTAGCTCGCAGAAAATTGTTGCTCACTTGTTTTTCTAAAATTAGCATTTTTTTTTTCAATTTCTAGTAACGAATCCAATTTTTTATTTTCTTGGACTACAATTATACTGAATTTGAATATTTATGATAACATGTTTCAAATTTAGATAAGTTTTCCTTCATTGCCGTGTTGCTTTCAGCTGATTTTTTTCAGCAAATTCCGGGTGTTAGCCCCACAGGTCGCTTTACAACTGCGGGACCTTTCATTATCATTTTAGCTGTATCGGCTATTAAAGAAATATTTGAAGACATCGTAAGCTTTGCATATTACTAAATGAAATTACTTTGTATATTACTATATATGCAAAGAAATTCTATAGTGAAATAAAATGCAAGATATTACCAAAAGTGTAGGAAAAATACTAGCAATTCACAGCTTTTAGTGAAAGTAAAATTTCCTGTCCCGATTTGATTTATAGAAGCGAAGAAAATCTGATCAAACAGTTAATAATTACTGTGCTACAGTTCTCAGAGGTCGTGAATGGAAGCATATCCTTTGGAAAGATGTAAGTTTTATATCAAATAAGCAGTTTGAAGTTTAAATAGATAAAGAATTGGAGAAGTAACGGAAGCCTCTAAATTTTTGAAAGCATTTTTTACACTTAAAATTGTAAAATAAGATCTGAAGCAGTTGGCGAAGCAGCTTCACTATATCTCAAAAGATCCGGTTGCTTCGTATTATTTATTCTCTTATCAAGTTATTAGCAGTTTCTAATTTCTAATTTTAGCAGCTTTTTTAAGGAATGACGCTGAAACTGTCAATAATTTATGCGTTAGTAAATAAGATAGCATTAATTCCTTATTCTGATCTTAAGACATGAATTCATGTCATCATTTAGCTTCATACTAAAAATGAATGACCAGGTGGTTTTAGCGATCATAGGTGTAATTATGGAGATTAAGTTTAAATTCAGTGCTCAGAAGTGGTGTTTTTTGGGTTAATTTTTCAAAAGCTTTACTTTGTGAACTTCAGTTGAAAGTGGGCGATATTGTACGGGTGGAAAATGATCAGTTGTTCCCAGCGGATATGGCATTGCTATCATCCAGTGAACCGCTAGCTACAGCTTATATTGAAACTTCAAATTTGGATGGAGAAACGAATCTGAAAATTCGACAGGGGCTTGAATGTACAGCGGATCTGATAGCTGCAGCTGCAATTAGAGATTTCCATTGTGAGATCGAATGTGAACATCCAAATCAAAATGTAAATGAATTTACAGGAACGCTACACATACAGGATTTGCGGCGACCTCTCGGTACTTCTGTAATGTTTTCTAAAAAATCTATTATTATCTTTACGTATACTCCGCTCCGGAAATTTGTAATTAATCAGTTATGAAGTACGATATATGTATATATGACTGAAAAAATTCATACGAATGAAAGATGGAAAGCGATCCAAGCTTGCGTTGGTGTTTGACGGTTGCGATTATGAACCTCTTTGATGCTCAGTCGTATCCCACACGTCATTGAGTGAATTGCTGTGAGGATATTCTACTATTCCATTGAAAGACATGAATTGTTGATTTTTTAGGTTGACAATAAATTTTATAGGGTATAATGCTTGCATAAATTATACAAGGAAACCAACGATTCATATGTTGCACTTTTTCAGGTATTCCTCAACTATTATTACGTGGTGCTCGTTTGAAACATACACAGTGGATTTGTGGCGTTGTGCTATATGCGGGACATGATGCCAAGCTGTTAATGAATTCAAAAGTGGCTCCGTTAAAGCAGTAATTTTTTCCTCTGAAACATTTTGCTTTATATATAGAGTGCTTTCATTCTAATTAAGTTTATTACATATCAGTTTTAACTGATGAATATACACTTCTATATATTGCTACGTGAATTTTAACTATGAATTTGCGGTACTTCAACTTCTGTTATTTCAGGTCCAAAATTGATGCTATCACCAATCAGCGTATTTTATTTTTGTTTTTTGCTCTAGTTGCTCTTGCTCTTATAAGTGCTGTTGGAGCATATTTTTTTGATCATAAACAGCTAATGCATGCTTATTACCTTGGTTCTCAAGGTTTGTTTTGTTTTTCTCAAAATCGCTGTGATACCCAATATAATTTCCTTATATTAAGATATCGAGT
Source organism: Dipetalonema caudispina (assembly GCA_013365325.1). Classification (NCBI taxonomy): domain Eukaryota; kingdom Metazoa; phylum Nematoda; class Chromadorea; order Rhabditida; family Onchocercidae; genus Dipetalonema; species Dipetalonema caudispina. Next base: position 219,447 of record JABVXV010000058.1, on the reverse strand, counting down.
ATAATTTGTAAAAAAGTAACACAGCAAAGTCACCATTTTGTACTGGTAATCTAATATAAAAAGAGAATTGCTGAAGGTCGGATCAGAATCCCTCAAAATTAAAGACATGTTTTATTGTTATCACATAGTGGAGTGCTTTAATAAGGTACTGAAATGTATGGCCCTTGCATTTATCGTGAATAGCGTTCCTTGTTTCATTTCGGTTTCATACTTTACGAACATAAAATCTGTTCTTTCAAATCTTGATGTTTCTAGCAAAGGGGCGTTTTGACTTTTTTTGGGATATACTGACGTTCTTCATTTTGTACAACAACTTAATTCCGATCTCATTGCAAGTCACCCTTGAACTGGTACGATTTTTCCAGGCAGTATATATAAATAATGTGAGTAAACTTTCTGGCGTTCATTTCTTATTTTTAATTTATAAAACATTGTATGTAGCTTACCATGACCTTTTTGATGGCAAAGGCAACGAGTATTTGAATCTTATTATCCTATTTCTGTTGATTTTAACTTTTCTTCGAATATTACTCTGACGTAAGATGAACGAAAATAAAAATTAATGATTTGCATTCTAAAAGTATGATCATACTTTTGTGTGATATACTTTTAGGATATTGCTATGTACGATGAAAGAACAGATAGTTGTGCTGCTGCAAGAACATCTAATTTAAATGAAGAATTGGGGCAGGTACTCTTTTTTCTCGAAATTTTTCTTTGATAGTTGCATATTTGCATAAGATAGTAACAAAATTGAATAATTTGACATTTGCGAGGAAACTACTTTATGAAATACTGGTTTATGGCTTTCATTTGTATATCTTTATTGGTCAATTAACTGCTTTTGTCAACAGGGATAAAAGTTTCACATTTTAAGCTCGATAAAAACAATTCAGATAGTATTTTTGAGTTGAGCATGGAATGTGTCATGAAATAAAAATGGACTTATCTTCATTTAAAGCTTTGTTAAGCCGGAACCGTCAAGTTTTGTTTTAGCCATTTTTCTTATTAATAGTTCATTGTCAGAAACATTTCGCACTTTGTTTAAGGTGAAGTTTATAATGAGCGATAAAACCGGAACACTAACTCGTAATATTATGAAATTTAAACGATGTTCAGTTGCGGGTATCAATTTCGGAAACGATGAAACAGATGATTTTCAAGATCATAACTTGCCGGAACTCATCAGAACTTCTGATGTTAGTTTTTGCTTCAGGATTTTTTTTCCTATCATCAGATTTGGTTGCGACATTTATCGAGTCTGCGAGCAAATATAAGAGACTCTGTTAAAATCTTGCCATATATATGTTTGAAATTGATGGGGTACTTTACATGAGCAGCGAACCGGGCAACTGATAACCGTTAGTTAGATGGAGTACTTAAACCAGTCATAAAACTATAAAACGAATGTAAAAAGAAGGCTTCTTTGTTGTCTTCGTCAGTAAATTAAAAAATTTCATTGTTTTTAAATTTTCATTATTATCCGTTTGATATCATGTTAATAAAGAAGAACTTTGGGATCTCTGTTTTCGGAAATCTTGTACTTTATCTATATACATGCTGTTTAGGAAAAAGCTAGTTCTGTCAAGGAGTTTCTTCGGATGATGGCAATTTGTCACACGGTTGTTCCAGAAAGGGATAAAAGTGGTGAGTTACAATATCAAGCTTCTTCACCGGACGAAGGTGCACTTGTTCGTGCTGCTGCAGCGCTTGGATTCGTGTTTCATACTAGGAAGCCACGGAGTATTCTCGTCTCAGAGGTACTTTTTAATTGTAATATGTTCACTGTTCAGTTTCTGTTAGGTTAACTTCCATTGTTATTACTACTTTTTTGATTTAATAATTGCTATCTTTTCTATAAATCTATACAAAATTCTTAAATCAGTTTTATAAATGCAGAGTGTGTAGATTAACTTTTACTGCAGCTTTTAGTTCCTCAATTTTTCGTTCTTTACTATACTTTCAGTTAGGAGAAGTCAGAAGTTACAATGTCTTAAATGTGTTAGAGTTTACCAGCGATAGAAAACGAATGGGTGTTGTTGTACAATGTCCTGATGGTGTCTTAAAATTGTATGTCAAAGGAGCGGTGAGAGATTTACTTAATATATATTATATTCATTCGCATGGCTTTTGAATCTCATTTTCAATTACTTTCGTAAATGGCAGTCTACAAAGGAAGTTGCATGCTACATTTATTTGATTCTCTAGATTTTTAATTTTTCATATTGCCATTTTTGATCATTATCGGAATCTCGATTATACGGATCTTGATGTCATGAAATGGGTATCTTTTCAGGATTCTATGATTTTCCAAAGATTGCGGAATGATCCATCAGTCATTGATGATTGTGCTGTCCATCTTCTGGACTATGCTTCAAAGGTCTGTTATTCCTTTTAAAGATCAGTTTTATCAAAATTTTTCATGTTTCTTCTCTTGAAGCTTTCTTCTCTCTTCTTCACATTTTGTCTTGTTTTGTCTTTACACTAATTTTCGTTCTTACATCATTTTTAAATTACTTTTAATAGTGTTTTATTGGTTTTAAAAAGAAGTGTTGAAGGGTTATCGAACTCTCTGTTTTGCGATGCGTGTACTGGAGTTGGAAGAATACAATAAATGGGCACAAGAATTTGAAAAAGCTTCAATTTCGATAGACAAACGAACAGAAAAATTGGCGGAATGTGCTGAGAAGATTGAAACAAACCTTACCTTAGTGGGTGCATCCGCAATTGAAGATAAATTACAACAGGTCTTTTTCGCTTAGTAAAATCAAATTGCTATGACGTTGTGGCGTTTGAGAAAAGTTTCGACTTATAAATGAATTCTCATTTTATAGTAACAATTAGAATTACTATAACAGAACTAAGTATTCGACAGCAGTACCCATCGCATCCGACGAAAATTAATGTAATATAGTGGAATATTACAATTCACAGCATGTTATATTGTTAAATGCAGAACTTGTAATGCCTTAGAAGAATTGAAGCAAAATGCAAATCTCCACCAAAATGTCAAGTAAACTACAAAGACATTGTCATGATTGATCATGACTAGTTGATCCGGTTAGAAGTTGAATTAGATCTTAAAATCTTTCTACTCGAAAATTACCCCTGCAAATATAATGTAGAATAATAAGATAAATTCCAGCATCGAAATTATATTAGCTGAGTACTAGTCGATGATTTGTAGCATGTACCGGAAACAATTACGGCGTTACTTGCTGCACAGATACGTATTTGGATGCTAACTGGAGATAAACGTGAGACAGCCATCAATATAGCTCGTTCAGCAGGTCTTGTTCACTCCGACATGAAGTATTGGTTTATCGATGGCAATTCATGCGATGAAGTTTTTAAAAAGCTTTGTGACTGCAGCAGTAGCGTTCAGTCATCCACTGTCCAGTACTCCTTGGTTATCGATGGCTCTGTAAGTTCAGTTTTTTGGTTTTTACAAGTCATTTTTACCCATATATTTCATTCACTGACGCCAACTACATTTACACAATTGGTAATTACAACAAAAGTCATCATTGTGCACAGTTTTGTTTTATCAAAGGACTATTGAAACTGGAAGCAATAATGAAGAACAGGTATAAGATAGAAAGATCAGGAGGGTTTTTATTAACCTTCTCCGATTTCCTTTTTATTGCTTGTGTTTATGCTTCATCATGACAAAACCAAGTTCAAATTGCCTTTTTTCATTCTGTTAATTTTGCTTCATACCATTTTCAAATAAATGGGAATAAGTATGGGAGAATAAGAAGCAGAGAATATCGGTAATTTTTTTTACTTCTGAAAAAAACCAAAAATTGCTTTGTTATATTTTATAGAATCAGCACAAGTCAGAAAAATGGATTTCGAAATTTTAGACACTAAGATACGTGGTTGGAACGAAATGTAGGAAAATCTTTGGTAACTTAGCATTGATTTGTCCCACTGTGGTTTGTTGCCGAATGACTCCAATGCAGAAAGCAGAAGTTATTGAGATGATCCGTGAAACCACTGACGATGTGGTTTTAGCAATTGGTGATGGTGCCAATGATGTCGCCATGATACAAGTATTTTTTATTGTTACTAATATTCATTTTTTTAGAGATAAGTGGAGTAAACAAAACAGTAGATATGATGCAATTAAGTTTTGGTCGTGGGAGGAATATAATATATCCAAGAATGTTTTCTAGATTTTTCATCAGTACCTTTCAAAAGTTCAGGCTGCTAATGTTGGTGTTGGAATAATCGGTGAAGAAGGTTTACAAGCAGCGTCTGCCAGTGATTACTCTATTGCACAGTTTCATTTTTTACGCAGACTTTTACTAGTTCATGGTGTTTGGAACTACGAGCGAGGCGTGAAGGTTACTTTATTATTACGTTTTCTGTCATATGTTCCAGAAAATTTTCAATATCTCTCACTTTAGATTCCATAGTTTCAGGTGATATTATATAGCTTCTATAAGAATATTTGTTTATATTTAATCGAGCTATGGTTTGCGATCTATTCTGCATTCTCTGGTCAAACAATATTTGAACGTTGGACCATTGCTCTGTTCAATGTAGCATTTACTGCATTACCACCCGTAATGATTGGATTATTTGATAGGCCTCTTTCCGACCAAATGATGCTTACCTATCCTGGCTTGTATGAGAGTTTTCACAAACGATCATTCACCATTAATGTGAGTCACATTTAAACAGAAAGCTTATTTTATTGTATCATATCAAACACATTGGAAAACATGCGACATCCTGAGAGGGATACTACTTGTCACATTCGTAAAAGTGATTTAGCCAACAAATATGTAGCTGAAGTTGATTTGTAATTTTTCTATTTCTTGTTGATTTTGTTTCCAGTTTAACTTTATAACTTTCTGCGTTCATTTTAGAACTTTGCAGTATGGATCGGTTTAGCAGTTTGGCATTCTTTGCTTCTCTTTTTTTTATCTTTTGCGTTTCTGTATAATCCTGTTGTGTGGGATAATGGCAGAGTTGCAGGCTGGTTGATGCTCGGCAATTCATGCTATACAGTTCGTATAACTTTATTCATTTCTTCAGTTGAATTGTAATGCCAATTTAGGGAAAGAAAGAATTTTAAACAGGTAATAAAATTTTGTCAATCAGTAAGAAAAAAGTACACGGTGCAATCAGCCTTTGTTTCTTGCTTTATAGCTGCAGTTGGCTAAGTATAATGTGAAGGGCTCTTGTTTTGCCTGGATATTCCACTGCATCTTACTGAAATTCATTAAAATTTACACTATCCACTTTTTTCAGTTCGTGGTAACAACAGTTTGTCTTAAAGCTTTGTTAGAATGTGATTCTTGGACGATTGTTATATTACTTTCATGTTTTGGCTCGATTTTATTGTGGTTTATTTTCCTTCCGCTTTATTCCATGGTAAAAATTTATATTGTTTTATAGTTATTTACTGAATCATAATTTATTCATTGCTGTATTCGGTAAACGTTTTTTCTATAATTTTTGAAAGTCATGTATCTATACACTGCATAGATTTCTTGAAAAGTAAATAAATTATAGGTTTGGCCAATTTTGCCGATTGGTGAGTATATGTCTGGTATGGCATCCGTAATGTTGAGCTCATCATCTTTTTGGCTGGCGTTTATTTTCATTCCTATAATAACCTTATTTACTGATTTCATCATCAAAACGTAGGTCTAGATTTCTTAGCCATCTGGGCTTAATTTTTGAATTCTGATTAATTTCTGTAAATCGATCAGGTGATTTGGAAAAATGTTATGTGCAGAAGATTCTATCACGATGATAAGGTTCCTTTGTAAAAATTATCTGATTCAAATCAAATAATCTTTTGAAATATGCGTGTTTCCCGCATTTCCACATAGAAAAAAGGATGAGGGAAAGAAATTCAAAAAAACGAAAGTTTCAGGATCCGGATAACTTTTGCGCCGACTCCTAGAGAAATAGCATACTTCCATGAACATTTTAGAATGCAGAGTCGTGACATGTACTGCGAATTACACTGGTAATTCTTTTTCTTTTTGTGACACTTTAATACCTTCTCTTGCTAGATCAATGTGCAGTGCTGTTTTTTCCATGTGCTTCTTTCCCAAACGCACAAAAAGGTTAGATGATCATTATATTAATTGAAATGTATTATTACATTTGTAGGAAATGCCTAAAACTTTTTCTCTAGCTGATTTTTGCATTTTTTACCCTTTGTTTTCAGAGTAATTCAATATATCCTTTAATGGAATGGAGTGATGTAGTGTTTATTAAATTCTAAAATTTTCAAGTTTTCCATCTCATTCTTCAAACCAAGTAAAAGTTCTTTACAAGCCTTAATTGACCATTAAGGTACTTTGTGAGCGCTTAATTCAAGTCATCTGAAGAGGTGTCTTAGAATCTGTTAAACTCTCTAGCTGAGTCATTTTACTCAATTTTTAGGCTTTTATTTCTATATGTACATTCGCTTTAAGATTTTGAAGTCATATTTCTTATATCTGAGCAAATCAACTTTGAATAAAATATAGAATTGGCATTTCTGCGTACTATAACATAAGTCCAATATGGAATATCAAATTTCAAAATTCCCGTTTTACAATTTATTGAAGTGTGCATATTGTAGCCGGTAATAATGGTGCATTCATAACACAGTGCGTTTTATGTATAATGACACTGAACACGACTTGAATTAAGAAGTAATTAAAAGATGGATACACATGATTGCGAGAACTACATTGTATCTATCAGGGGAAGTTAGTTCCATAAATCTAAAGACCATAAAGACATTTACCGGTGTCAAAAACGCGGAAACTGAAGTACATTTTTGTGTGAAATGTTGGAAAATCTGGATAAATTTCGAATCTGTTTAATTCTATATTCTATAAGAAGGTGCAAGTTGAGATATGAGATATTATTATGTAAGTGCTCTTGTTCATTAAATTTTTTAAATGTTCTGTATTAAAAATGATTTCTTCACATGTTGTTTGTTTAAGGAGGACTCACACTTTTCTAATTTTTGAACTGTTTGGGAGGTTAGCAAAAGGTATTACCCGATAAATAATTGTTCAAGTAAGCACAGTAATTGCGTCCATTTCTAAATTTTAATGTATATTTTTTAAAAAGAAATTTATTTGCGTCGAGTCTTTGTAGTTTACGACGTAATGAACAACCTGAGCGAGCAGAATCTAATGGTACCGTCAGTGAAACGATATGTGATAGTATCAGTGAGAGTCCTGCTTTGACATTAGTTGGAGATGATCGGTCAGATCAACGAATCGAAGTGGAATCAGTCTGGAATCCAACAAGGGAACAACCAACGACATCCACTGCGAGGTCCCATCTGAATTTCAAATAGCTCATGTGTCAGTTATGTTGCAGTGAGCTCTGTTTAAGTGATCTTTGCCCTAAATTCAAAATTTTGATCGTCCCAGCGTTTTTCGCTTTTTTCAATCGTTTCGTGTATTTTTATTCAGCACATGTACATCTGCATAATTCAATCTTATGCATGCTGCTGGTACTTTGCTCTGCTCTTGCTTTCACTTTTTGTAAGGCATGATAATTAGTAACATTATTATTGTTTGTCCTGTTCGGTGATAAGAATGTTGTGGCTGCAATTTTAAAAGAATTAAGTCAAAGAAATCATTAAATACGTTTTTCTGCCATTTATATTGGATTATTTTATTACTTTTAGTGACACAACAAGAAACACTGCTTCACTTTTGAGGTTCACATGCGTAGCAACCATAATTGTAGCTTTTACCAAATTTATTTTGTTTTGCCACATCTCAAATTCTTTCATCCGGTATTTGGGTGATCTTAAGCGATGGTTAATGACAGTCAGAAACATTGGAGACTTCACATGTTCGAAGTGTCCTCAGTTCAACGATGAGGAAAACATAAACGGATATATGGTTATATGTGCCATATATTAGGTGGTATTTTAAGGATTCCTTTCATTCAGCCGAGATATAGAAATGCATTACGTGATTTTTCTTAAGGTAGATTGCCATTCACATTTTAGTTTAAATTTTTAATTTCGTAGTCGATTACCATTGAACAGTTATCAAGCCAAAATCTAAATGCAGAATTCGCGGTCAAAGTCATTACCCTTTCGTTGTTTTACTTTGTTTATTACGTCAATTTGTTCAAAATCCGTTCATTTGGATCAGCTTTTTCCTTCCGTGTAAATTTGCCCCAATTAAACTCCAACTAAAAATTTAAATCTGAATGCCTTGTATCTTTTTCACACTTTTTTATTATTAATTCTTCACCATAAATAGAGAGCTTTTTTATATTTTTATGCTGAGATTTGACATCATCTTAGGTATGATGCCTCCCACTCTTGAAATTAGTTAAAAGATAGGTCAAAAACGTAAGCTGGAATTTTGGATCTCTGAACCACCTAATATTTATATTTTCCAGACTGAGGTGGAGAAACATCAGAGGAATAGTTATAATGTTTGGGTGTGTGGCAGTTGGTATTTTATTTTAATAAACTCGCCTTCGCAAAAAAGTCACTGACCTGGATTTCAAAGAAAACTGATTGTTGTATTTCGTCGAATTATTCTCTTAAATACTCTTCAGGCCTTTCGCAATAATTTCATGGGATGGGTTTTTGCTGAATTTGAATCTTTGCTTTTTGAATGCTAAAATTTTCTGTTACCATCGTTTCATACAGCTTGTTCTTCAGCAATCTTTCCTATCAAGTTTCTTTATAGAATCTAAAACTTTTCATGTTCAGGAGAACGTCTAGTGGGAATTATCAGCTTCTGGAATGTGATGAAATGAGCGATTGTTCCTATCAGGATGTTGCTTCGGAAGTGCAGCCAGATTCAATCCCTCTCTCAGAACGTGCGCTTTTAAACCTAAAGTTTCCTCACAAATTTAGCAAGATACCGATGGAAAAGAGATGAAGTGGGCTAAAGATTTCCAGCTTTTTCTGAACAAATGATCCGCAATTAATTTCGTATTTTTAGAGATAGATAAGTTAACGGCCCTGAAAAATGCCCAGTGGTAGTTGGAAATAGTGCAGCATTCATGTATAGTATATCTCAATTCAAATAAATCTAAACTAATTATAATAATTTCCTTTCGATGATTACATGTTTTCTCAGCAAGATGATGAAATTAACACACAAACGAAGTGGTTCAAGGGCACGATTGAATGGATATAAAACCTAAGCTTTTGTGATTCTTAGGTTAATAAACTCTTTGTGCATATTTATTATTTGTTTTCTCTCACCGAAAGTCAATTTAAATATTTCTATTGCTTTTTGATCTACAAATATCCGCATGTCTTCAACTTTACCTTGAATGAAGTGCTTTTTCAATTTTTCATTGATATACTGACTTTATAGGAAGGTCGGGAAACCAATTAGACCAAAAGGCGAGCATGTTTTATTGCTTGGATGCTTTTTGGCTAGAATAGTATTGTGTCTATGGAATGAACTGTTTTCATGTTTTAGACACAGTTTCGTGCCAGATATCCTTAGGTCAGTGGGCGGAAAGAGTTTCTTACGTTAATCATTGGCATTAAAATTTTCAATCAGTCACCTAAGTATTACTGACGTTTCTTATGCAAGAATGCAAGGTGAATTAGTTTTAGCTAGTTTTCAGGAAATTTTTTTTATTTTATTTTTAGTGAAATTTTTAAAAAATTTGTTTGCTTCAGTTGCTAATCGTTCGGCCGCTGCTAATTTTGAAGCAAATGACAGTAGATCAATTTTGAAGTTAACCAGAATTTGAAACTTAGATTCTTTCTCTTTCACATATTTGCTTACTTTCTTTTTTCATCTTATTGCTCCAGATCATTTATCAGGTTTGTCGTGGTAGAAAATAAGTTTGACGTAAATCAGCCTGATGACAGCTGAGTAAAATAGGATGTGGAGATTTTGAATCAGTTATTTGCTCAGTTCTTTTTTTTTCGTTTTTTTTTTTTTTTTTTTGTTATGAATATTTGAGTAACAATTCTATTTCTAGTTTTCGTGTACGCTGCACAGAAATGATGCACTATTCTTCGGTGTATGTTAAAGTGTTGGAAAATGTAAGAAGAGAGAGGTAGAAGAAATAGATACAGAATCATTACTGAACAAGCTATAGTAATTTCAAACATTTATAAATTGCAAAATGACATAAATTTAAAACAATTTATAGAATCAAAATGCAAAACATCTGAAACATTCGGAATCTGGAAACTAACAAAAAAGTTTATCGTAAGGGTTGTGCTTTCGAACACTAGAATGAATGAAGTGAAGAACATGAAAACGGCTAAAACTATAAGTTTTTTTGACAAGATCAAAATGAATAAAACTTCAGTTATGATGGTAATTCAAGGCATTTGCATAATTCATTAGTTAATCTAAGGACAAGAAGCAATGGGATTTTCTGACCTATAAAGCGGCGGAGAAAAACAATCACGTAAGATGAGATAAAATAATACTCGTGAACAAACAGACAAAGAGAATATTTTCAGTATTACTACTAGTAACTGTACGGCACATCGAATCTTTCGGTATAGGGTATCGCTGTTGTAACTCTAAACTGGAGGAATAATAAGGGTAAAGAAGTAATTCTCTCAACCATTTTCCTTTCCCATCTCTCCTTTCTTTCCCTTAGTTCCGGCAACTGTAGTTATGATAACTAAGAATTATAATAACACCATAGAAGTTAATGGATAGGAACTATATTTCAGGTCCGATTTTCGCAGTAATTTCGAATTTTCTAATGTTATTCAAACTTTTCAATCACATGCAATAATAGCAGTAAATAGTAGACCGTTTGATTTCTAACGATATGCTTGTAATACAATGGAGTGTCTTTGTTTTTAGTGAATAATATCTGGTGTTTAGTAAGGATATAGTTCTGAGACTTGTCATATTTGTCCCTGATACCGATTTAAGCATCACATGACTTTCCTCCTTCATATTGCAAAAGTATATTAAGCTGGTATAACTCTAGCATTTGGAGTCAAGATTCTCATGTGATTCCAAATCAAATTTGCAATTATGAATTCTTTGCGGAAAAAATTTGGTGACTAATATTCTGAAAATTTCGAAATATTTCGGCAATGTGACACGAATGTAAAAATGTCGTTAGTATCATTAAATAATCGAACAGATTTTACTGCTCACAATAATCATTTAGCACCGAAAATACATTGACGCCGAATAAGCCCGACGAGAATTTGAGTCATTACTTCTTTCCAGTCCTATAATTTATTTCGAAGATTTCCGTCAAAACGTGCTATGAGCTCTGTGTTTAACGATATCGATCCAAATTTGCATTTACTTTTCTGAACATTACTGTAGGTAACCGATGAAGAACTTGATTTCAGTACAAATCATCACTAGTTAATCTTTTTTCCTGGGTTATGTCTGATGTATTTTTGCTTTTCATTGGTGCAGATCTCCAAACAAATGATATTTATCTCAAAAATTAATCAAAAGAAGTTAAAAGAAATGATTGAAATGTCTTCTCATCAGTGTATGTACACATATATAAATAAATCAAAAGAAATTTTCGAAAAGCAATAATTACTTCCAAATGGATATATAAAATGGTCTTACAAGGCTTATTTTAAACCTTGAAAGATAGCTAAAACGCATCTGAATCACCAATTATTTTCCATACAAATTATGAAAATACTGTACAACAGGTAACAAAGATTTACTATTCACCAATAAATCCAAAAAAATCAATAAATCTATCGTTTAACATTATCTGCGTTCTAGGAGCTATTGAGGTGAACAAATAATTCAGTGGAAATAGAAAAACACAGAAAAGAACAGTTAGAAAGATCTGATGTAATCACTATATTCTTTCAAAACTTATGCCAGTGTAAGGGGTTCGACTTGATCCTACAATTTAAATCAGCAGCATCCGGAATTCTTAATGAGCCAGGACCAGAAACTCTGCGACATGATTTCCCCTCTCACTGGCAATAATAGTAATATAAGTCATAGTAACAATAAAAACAACAATAACAACCATAACAATAATTGTTGAAATTATCGATAATTTGTGAAACGAATCACAAAAGTCATAAAATACCGTGCGTGTCACGAAGTTTCACAGTTCGTAATTACGATGATTTGAAACGAGATGAGAAAGTAATGTTTGAAATCTTGATTGGAACTTTTTAAATGAAAACATTGAGAATCTGGGAAGAGCAGAAAAATTAAAAACAAGAATTTGAACATATATTGTTTATATAATAGAGATAAAGGCAAGATATGCTACATTATGAAAACAGTGCAGTATTTCAAATGAGAAATGCAATTTCAACTGAACAACTTTCTAAACATAAAAGGGGTCATTGATCGCATAATTCAGTTATTGCTTTCGAAACCAAATTCCCCTTTTATGTCTTAAATTTGTGGTCTTCTAGCTAATTCTAAGAAATGTTAAAGAAATATGATAAGATGCATTTTGAAGAATTTCTGGAGATAAAATTGACCACATAATCAAAAATCTGCCTAATATAGACTAAAATGGATGGGATAGTAATATTATAAGAATACTATAATAAAAAGAAACAAATCGCATCAAGGATACCACAAAATCAGTGAAAATAAAACTAATGCAATCGGGAATAATGAGGAAAATGAATTTACACAGTGTCGTACTTGTATGAATACCGTTTCTGAAAGAAGAGAAGTAAGCTGTAAAGCTAATTTCTTGCTATGATTAGTCTAGTCCAACTGTGCATGTAGAAGAATTTATTTACTGTATAAATTTGTTAGGACTTTGCATTCACATTGGACTAATACTGGTTTTACGTAAATCAACGGTCTTTTTGTTGAGGTAGTAGAAAGAGGGGATCCGGATAAGCACGATCTCATATGCTATAACTACAACCTCGGAAAACGAAAGAAAACTGAACTGGGCAAATTTCAAAAGTTGCAAAATCGTAAGTGATGATAATTTGCAGGCAAAATAATGCCTTCACGGATACTATCCATAGTAATTACAACTTCAAGCAACTGCCATGTGCAAATGTTTAGACATGAAAGCAGAGGAAATCTAAGAAAGCACAGGAAATTCAAAAGAATGCAAAAGCCACCTCCGATCATAATAATGAAGAGTTTAACAAAGACGGCCTTTAGTTATTTTATTCCGCAAGTCCACGGGCTTCAAGGCTTATACTTCACGCATTTCAGCTTAAAATTTTCCGGAGTTAAAATAGACTATAAAAATACAGGAAAACAAATCACTAGCGTAGACGAAGAAAATAAAATTGTTTTGGTACCAAGCGTATCACAAAAGTTCTTTAAGGAGTAGAGAGAAAAAAGATAAGACATGCGATGAAGGTAAAAGAGTTGAAACATAAATTGCTATTTAGAATAGTAAATATAAAGAGGAAAACTAAACTAAGTATAAATTATTATATTTTCTTATAACGAAAGGGCCTCATTCATCTTAAATGATTCACGACAATTTCTTATTTTTTTCAAGGAAAATCTTGAAAATTTTCCGAGGAGCATAGCCGTATCGATGAAGGGATAATTGTGAGAACTGAAAGAGTACAAACATTTAATTTTAGTTACTTATGACTCTAGCTCATTATATACATATTTGAAAAATTCTTCCTATTAATTCGAAATCTAAAGTGTCCTGGATCAATGACGTAAATAGCTATGACAATTTCTTCAGAATAGGAAGTCAAAGATGTATTTTTTCAGTGAGATAAAACTCCCGAAGGATGAACGAACAGCTTACGATACACTAATCTTTATTTAGAATCGGGGTATTAATGCTCGGTTGAAGCGAAGCATAGCATCACGTTCCATTCGTGCAGGTTCATCGATTGTTTTGATCAATGTGATGGGATCAAAGGTAACACAACTCGTGCTACCACCATTCATATCAGCACTACTCCCATTTGGTGCATCTGGTGAAGAGGTTGCAAAAATTCGTTCCAGTGAAACAGTAGAAGAAGGAATTGTCAGTAGTTCGGTAGCTATTTCGGCTAGAAGTCCGTATTTAACAGTATTAAATTGCCAGTACTGTAATGGTGCTAAATTTCGGCCGTTTAATGTTATAGGGAGTGCACCCGTTGCTACTGCAATTGGTGATGGCGATGTCTGATTAGTTCCAGCCTAAAATCTAGGTAGAATATATTGGTGGTCAGAATCAAAGGAAATAAAATATATATAACTCTTATTTTAGAGAAAACTGTTCTTGATTGCAGATTTTTCGAATTTGAAATGTCAATTTTTTATGTTCAGTTAAAATTATGAATCTAGATATTTTAGAAAAAATGCGAAACTCACAGCAAGTTCATCAAAATATGATTGTACAATTGCTTCGGCGTAACGATTTTTAGCAGCAGCTTGCTGCCTTTCCTGGAATTTTATTAAATTCGAAACCAACTTAGGATAGGAGTCCCTGATTTCTTCACAGCAAGTATAGCGGTTAAACTAGTCAATCCTTTATAAAAATTATCCCGTTTCAAATTTTAGGAGGAAATGCAAACCTTGCAACAAGTTCATCGAAATATGACCATAATATCCTCAGTTTTAGAACGGAGTTTTTAATTAATCGAATTATCAGCTATTCTTTCCACTTAAGTATAGCTCTTATAACCTGGCTTTCTAATGATTCGAATTATGTAAAGGTTACTTTTAGCAACAGTATTTCAAAAAGACACAGTTAAAGAAATTCACGTGTATTAAACAATTTATGTAATCCTTAACAATACCTTCATTATTTTTCGTCGTTCATTTGCAGCATGGATAAGATCTGGATAGAGGGAAGTACTTGTTGTAATATTCTGACATGAAAGTGATGGATCGCTGTTTCCGATATTACTCATATTCCTATTACCATTTCTTGAACTGCTGCTACTCATACCAGGCGTTACTGCCAACGACGAGGCAACAGCTGCACGGTCTGTTACTGTCGCAAGCAGTGCATCAACGCCACCATTCAGCCGTGCAGTTCGACGAGCCACTATTTCTTCCGCTAGCCTCATACGTTCATTTAACTACAAATCAGTATATGAAAGTTACAGTCCTCAAATTTAAAAATTCACAGTTATGTGTTTGAATGCCTAAATCTTGGTATTCAGATTCAAGTTTTACGTGTAAATCTCACGATCTTGAAATTCGAACTTAGTAATTTATCATAATGCCCACCGAGCTGAGTCTCCTACTCTTTCTAACGTTGTAAAACAATTTAAGTGATTTTGGAGAACAAAAAAAGAAATATACCTGCTGGAAGCAATCCTTTCCAACTTAATTTTTCATTTAATCTTTCTCACATTTGCCGAAAATAATATCATGATTATGACCATCTATCTTTTTAGTTTTTCATTCCGAATTACAGTAAAACTAAAAAAAATTCATATAAAAGTTTTCCAGTAATTTCGAATACCTCTTGCTCGATAGCATTTCTGGCGTAAGCTAACTGTTCGTCATCCAACAATAGAGCTAAATGTGGATTTAGCGCCGTTGCTTGAATGAATGTTCCATCAAAATCAGGGGTAGTAATATCCAATATTGATGCCGTACGCTTCTGTAAATCCGTTTTCAATTGAGTCGCTAAAGTCCCAAGAGCAGTGAAATCCTGGAATTGATGATTCTAATTTTAATTGGCAGTTTAAATTTCAATTCATATATGAATCTTACAACTAGAAAGAAAAATGTTCGCTTTGCAATCAGTTTAGAAGTTGACATACTGTTAATTTAGTGTATTGTTAGCTGCACAGCTCACCATAAGAGACCTAACATTGAAGATGTTTGATTTCAAAGGGTGATTCCTTAATTTTTGCTAACCGTTTCTCGTGGTCCTACATCAAAGGGTTAAGTTGATGAGATTCTGATGATCGATTCACGGAAACAGTTCCACTCAGAAAAGAAAATAGAAACTGTTTGGATAAATTCATTAAAATAGTATTATAAATTGAGAAAAAGATCGTTAGTCGAATTTGCATTCTTTCTTTCTAGTTAACTTCGCCATATTCAAAGGGTAAAATCTACAAGGCTTCATTAGAGATTTCAGGAAATCCAAGTAGCAATGAAGAAAAGCATTCGAGGAATGATTCGAAAACAAATATGCAAAATCGGAATAATATTTTCAAGATCAACATTTACTTTTATCCAAGTATCATTGTTATTTGATGCTAGATAAAATATTTCATATTTTAAATAGCATTGAGTTCTTGTTTCTTTGTGAATACATGATTCTAATAAAGTAATTGATTTTAAATTGTGATTATGCAACTATATAGGGCCTTACTAGCGACTATTAAGAGGATGTTTATCTATCAAGATAATCCATCATTGAAGCATACTTCTTTGTAACTTTTAGTGGAAGCGAAAATTGCAATTTGTCAAGCAAGTACAAGTCTTCGATCCTACCTTATTTTCTTAAATATTAAAAAGCTACACACTTTCTCGAGAGAAACTTGCAACTGCATCAGTGATGGAACGACACCATCGATTGTTGCATAGACACCATCCTGTACAACTTTCATATGGGTGTGAAAGAGCCGCAATAATCTTGAGACATTTTCCAGAACTTGCCTTAATATACGGCTTATTAAGATCAAGTAAAAATTTTAAGATTTCATGTATAGCTATTATTTTTTGTCAGAAAGACTTTATTGAGGATACTTCAATTCCTATTGCGCTATTACCATTTACATAATTTGTTGCAGGTCTCTTTTCTCATCTACTTAAGTTTGATATGTCATCTGTATGAACTGAATATGGAAGCTGAAAACTTCGGGAACGAATTGTTACCACTGAGATTCACTGATTGTTTCAACTGGATATTCGAAAGATATTTGCGCACAAACACATAGGAATGCATCTTTGAGTTCGAGAATGGCATCAATAAGAACAAGAAATGAATCAGCAATGGGTATTGATACCGGGTGTCCTGAATGTGCTTATCTTAGCTTTATGAGAACGCTGAACTTTATAAGAAAAGTACGTGAAAATTTTGCAAATTAAAATATACCGACAGCTTGTTGCAGCAACTGCATAGCATTTGGTCTTGTGACGAAATTCAAAATCATGCTATAGAAGCTTTTCTTCAGTTCTTCAATTCCTTCATTTGCATCTATTACGTTCAACAAAGACTGTGTCAACTTCTGATTGTACGGCTCCAGCTGAATTTAGTAAATTGTTAATTAGAATTTTTATTCACAAAAAAATCGAGAATACAGGAGAAAAGATAGCGGAAAACTTTTTTTTTGCACGAGAAAGGCCATCTTCATTAAAAATTATGGATATTTTTAATTGTATGGAGGAAGAAAAAACCAAGGTACCATCCGAGGAAAGACATCTTCTGGAGAAACATTAATTCCAACTAATTCGCATATATCATTACAGAGATAGCGCGATACTTTGTCGGTTGTAACATCAAAATCTGATAGAATCTGAAGATTTGATATTTTAATTAAAATTAATTACTGCCGCTCGCTATATAAATTTAATCAGGAGTAATTTATTATTCTAGCTCATTCAGCGGAACTTAGAATAGGATGTAGAAATGAAGAACGTCGCCGAAATATCAACTTGAATAACCTGTTCAACAGTAGATTTGACAGCATCTATAACATTTGATTGATCGGCAAGCGGTCGAACACCAAGCAATGCAACTTCTACTCGTTGTGCTAATGGACTGTGAAAGGCAACAGATACACAAAGTCGAATCAGTGGTCGCATTTCCTCCATTCGCATAGCAGATGATTTTGGCGATTCTGTACCAGACTGGTTCTCGTCGGATACTTCGAAACCGCTATCCGAATTAACGGATGTCGAGTCTTTTGAGTCTAAGTCCTTTGATTCTTCCTCAAATAGATTCATTGATCTCTTCTCTTATTGTAAATAAACTTATTACTAAACAATCTGAGAAAAAGTAAAGGCTTTGGATTTCATTTCCTAAAATTTTCTTAGCGTTTAACTTCCGAAAAATAAAGTTTAAGAGTCTTTAAATTAAGAAAAAAAAAGACAAAAAAGGATCCAATGAATACCTTATCATCGACACTTGTGGGAAGTGCAGCTGAGGACGTTGATGTGTTTAATTTCAATACATCGATCATGACAGCAACTTTTTTTGCAGCAGTTAGGTGATTTTTTAAATTCATAACTGTTCGTGAATGTTCTGTATTGATTATCTGAAATTACCATCCTTTTCAGCACTAATTTATTTTTTTCAAACTAACATGAAAATGGTTGCATACGAACACTAATAGTAGTATCGTTTTACACGCTGTTTTATAGAGAAAACACATACTGGCGGAGTTAGACATCTGCTAAGAGCGATAGCTGTACCAATACGATTTCGAAGAGAAAGAAGAGTGACATTTCTGAGAAAAAATTTGTATATTACTACTGGCTAAAAGTAACGATGTCAAGCTGTCGATGATTTGGAACTAAATGTTTTTAATGATGCTGTTAAAAACATGTTTCGCAAGATACAGAATCACTGACTTCCTCTATATAGTTGATATCACGCGGCATGGAAAAACGTGGTTGAACATATTCCATGAATTCACGAAAAAATGAATTTTCGATGATATTTATTGGTAATTGGCTGGCAGAAAGCATTAGTGCTAATTTAACTTCTGTTTCCTTCTGCTTTCGATCTTCACGATTCCACTTTCGACCGATTGCTATTGCACTGCCTGTCGCACTACTGCTCGCAGCCATTAATAGATTTGCAGTCAACACATCCGCCAATGAACTATCTGAAGAACTCTGAATCAACCTGCTTTTTTTCCACATTTATATGTTCTTAGAATGAGCATGACAGACTTTATGGAAAATAAATAAAAACTTCATCTCAAAGTATTATCTAGGTATTACTGAAATTCCTTCTACAGAAATATATTAAAGGTTCCAAAATAGTTTGAAACATTCTTTCACATATTTCATAGAAGAAAATTCCATGTCTTCAATTGTTTAAAGCTTATGCAATCGTAACTTACTTTTAATTTAAAATTATCTAACAAAATAATTTATATAGAGGTAATTTAACATAGAAAAATAGTGACTTTCACCATCATATCGAAGCAAAATTTTAAATGATGAACAAAAATAACTGTTTTTGATTGGTGATGAATTTTCAGATGCATTTCGTGTGTTGCTAGTACTACCAGTGCTGTTACTGTTGTCTTGTTCCGGATTATTGAAAATGGCGGCAATTGGGTTTTGTAACAAATGACCATTTCCACTAGCTAAAGCTGCCACACTTGCCCTCGCATTTAGAACGTCCAGTATGCTGCTTAAAAGGGTGTTAATTTGCATATTACAGTTCATCATGATTTATGAGAACTCAAATATTCTATTTCGCTCAAAACAAATAACTGTAATAAACTTTCAAAAAGTGATATTTAAGTTTGTTGAGAATAATTTTTTTTCCAGATAAGCAGACTGTTGAAAGAAATACAAACCTAACACTATGAGTGGACTGCTTTCCGGAAGTCGGAACAACAGCCGATACGTGTGGATGGTGTCTGATAGAATTAAGTGAATTTCCTGATGAACAACCATCGTGAACGCGACTTCTCAAAATATTACTGCTACCATTGCTGCAGCTATTTCCGGTTGTTTTCATGCGGCTGCTGCAGCTGTTTAGTTGTGCGACGTTTCCGGATCCAGAAGATGCAGGAGCAGGAGAAACTGACATCTGAGAAGAATTACTGCTAATGTTATTTAGACGGTCACGTGAGTAGATAGCCTGAAACTATCGAATTGCTTTGATTCAGCTTATATGACTGCAAAGTTATCGATTCCCCATAAATCTACTTTATTCTATAGTTTTATAATCATTCCAAGATAAGAATGTTCGATCAAATACGATCTCGATGTACGATTCCTTGCAGACTATTATGAATTTACAAATGAGAGCAAAATTTCTCAGAACAAAATAATTAGACTAACCTTTAGTTTCTGATATTCCACATACTGAGGTGGATGTTTCTTAAGATGGCAAGCGAGCGTACTGGTATGCGGTCCTTTCAACACATACGTACAATTACCCACAATACATCTATAAAAATTATCCTGTTTAATTGAGTGGTCACAAATACAGTTATAACAGGAAAGGATGCTAACAGAACTTCAAAAGCTCACCTGCTTAGATTTTCAGCTTTGTTATAAACGAAGAACTTCCAAACCGGAGTTTGCTTATTGGTTCCACCACTTCGGATAGCTGCAGCTGGATTACGATGCCAAGACCAGTCATCTTCACTGAATAATGCTGCAGCTGGTGATGATGCTGCTGCTATAGCACCCGGAATTGGTGGTCCTGGTGGTACTAGAAAACTATTTTTCCATATCAGATTATAAGACTGGAATGATATAGAAAACATGCTTTATCTGAATTACTGAAAATTGGATTTTAAGCAATTTAATTTAAAATTTTTTGCGGAAGACCTTCCAAGCCTAATATGATAATTAAAAACTTCATCTTCAATCTCATACACATTAATTTTGAATTAAGTGAAATGAAAGTAAATCAACTAAAAAAGCTTTCATAAAAATAGTTACCACTTGGAGTAGCTGATTTACCACGGCCTTTTTGATTCGTAGGTTGCATTTGCTGTAATAAAAAAGAACTTAGTTAACTAACAAAGAGCAAACAACATTTATTTAAAGCTACCTATGAATAAATTTTTATTTATGATAAGCATCTAATTGTTTTGTACGAATAGCAGAAATTCGTTATCTGAATTTGAACTTTCAATTTTTGATGAAAATAAAACAATATTTTACTTTCATATATGCATTGGTAGCCTGAAAGATCATCGCCGTGGAAAATGCATCTACAAGACTTTGACCACTCCTTGGATACAGCAAATTGTTGCTATTGCTGCTACTATTAGCATTTACGCATAAATCATCTCGTTCCCGTTCCTCCTTGATACAAGACGTAGAGCTGGATGAACGGGCCGAAGATGGACCTGCAGGAGATTGACCTCCATTTGCTGCATCATCCAAAGGGCTACCACTACTTTGGTATGTAAAGGTTGGCTTTTCCACAATTACCTGTAAATTAATTCTCGAGATATATCTGAGCACAGCAAATGTTCATCCAAGGATTATAATTTGACCTTAATATTACTGTCACATACAAAGATTTGTGTCATCATGGAAACTTCAGAATAAAAGGTATTTACTTGAGTAGGTAGAGATGACCGAAACTTTTTAGGCTCAGGAGCTTCTCCTTGCACGACAATGCTCATCGTTCGCTTCTAAACAGCTTCTTGAATATTTTATGAATTATTTGTATTATCTGCAAAGGTCAAAAAGTTTTCATATAAAAACGTATCACTAAAATAACGCTTCCAAAAGGATCGGAAATTACGCTTAGACGATCACGTTCCGTTTAAAAATACGGTGAAACTGACATGTCACGTAAACATCGCACAAATAAAGCTTTAAATATTATTCACAATAAAAATCAACAAAATCACGAATATAAGAGATGAAGGGAAGTATGCAAAGTCACGTAGTATCTCACGTAAAGTATGAAAAATCACGTAAAATCTCACGAAATAATTGCTCTCTTTCTCTTCATCCTCCATAAGGTTTAATTGAGAGTGGAATCTCTTAAGCTTAGCTTACACAAAAGCTATCCTGTTGATATTCAGGAAAAATTTACATATTCATAATGTGAGTGGACTCGAAACAGAGATAGAGTAAAAGCGTTTTTTGCACGTAGTCTTCCGAGCTATTTCAAAAAAGTTCAATGTTGAAGCAAAGGCTTGTGATCATGAGCAGAGAGGTCAAACAACCTACTGTAATACCATTATCCTTTTTGCACTAACAGCTTAATTAACCTGTACCTACCTGGTCTTCTAACTGAATATTTTACCCTCTATCTTTGCCTACTAATTTTAATTTAGTTAATCATCTGTTATTTCTGTACACTTCATCAATTTGATGAAAATTACTGCATAAATTCAATTTTTGCAGCGAACTTTTAAAACTTTCCCTCTAAAATTTCTTAAGGTAAGGTAGAATGACCAGTTCAAAGAGTATATCAAGAGACATTTTGGTTTCACATAACTAATCTTTGAAGATATCAGTAGTTGTAGGTAATACTACTTGGAGCTTTCACTTTCATTAAATCTGAATTTACCTGAAATATTCATACTGATTATAAATGATTCCATTTGAATTCTTCATATAAACGAATAAATATTTTAGGCTATTTAAAATTCATCCACTAAAAAAAAAAGCACACTTTAACTATCAGATTTGAAAATTATTGTTCAACACTTATCATAAAGTATAAATGGTTGGTGGAATTTATATAATCCATAAGAATTTCTTACTTTTCTTTTTCACTAATTTATAAATTTCGAAATAACTTATTCCAAAGAAAGCAGAAGAAGAAGAGAGGAATGAAGCACAAATGGCTTCAGGCTTAAACGATTTAAATGGACTATGATGGAAAATAGATACTTAAAATTTGTTCTTTCATTTCATTTTCCCCTTATTCAACTCTTATAACATAAACATTCCGTTCAGGCTGAACAAAGCTTTTCAGGAGGAATTGACTATTCTTATGGATTACTAATAAACTTAAACTGACAAGACAACTGCTCATAACTCTCTCCTCCATTCTTTCGATTTGTTAACACACACTTCTTCTACTAATTATAATACAATTTAAATTTAATATTTAATTCAATCAATTCAAGTATTAAATGCTTTATTTGCGCCTAATGAAAAGCAACATACATATCATATATAATTGGGAATGAAGACAAGCAAAATTATTCAAAGATATCTCATCCCACAACTTTTGAATTGAAGAGATGAATGGAAAAGTTATTAGAACCAATATATCAGAACAAATATTGCTGATCCATTATAGTTTCTTCATTAATTTTTAGGTTAATTTTTTATTAGAGAAGGATTATCAATTCCCGTGAATTACTCTACTCATCCTTTACTTTACTCATCCCAACTCAATAGGCCTTATGATATTGTGCTCACCAGATGTGAAAGACATACTTATAAATGATGGATCAATATATACCAATCGAAAATTCTGCAAGACTTCAATCTGCAATCTGGAGCAATCAATAATCTCTATGATTGAATACATTTTTTCTTTAAGAAATTTAATAGAAAATTATGATTTCATCGACCAAAATCTCGAAATGATTCACAACCGTTATCAAAACCATTTCTTTCTCTGCCCTTTAAACTCTTACATATTGATGTGCTTTGATGGTTGCGGTAATGTTTGCTTAAAAAGCGCTCCTTTTGCAACGTTCAATAGAAACTACTTGACCAAAGCACATTTATATTATAATGTATAAGTTGTCTCTTCTAGTTATCATCACCATTATCTGAAGTCTTCGCCATTATCGTCCAGTTGTGGCAAATATTCCTTTCATTGTCAACGTTGAAGTTTAAACCCAAAATGAAAAATTTAGTTTTGAGTGAGATCCTCACAAGTTAAATAGATATTACCTGTATCCTAAATTCGATAAATTTTGTTGTTTGAATTGCTGTAATTGTATCGTTCTAGTAATTTTCTTTCCCCTTAGTAACCTGACATTTTATTCATGTGAACTGAAATAGTAGTTCCACACGGTTTCATGGAATATGAATTCGCGGAATAGTATAGCAAGTTTTGCTGTCTTCTATTGTAATTGCGATCAAAAACATCAGATCGCTGAAACAAGAGCTCTGAGCAAATATATATTTGGCTCTTGTATTTAAGTTATTAAGCAATTTTCAATTTTTCAGTAAGAATTTGATGAACAGCCAAAAGCGCTATGTTGAAACAATGGTAATTAAAATCAGGCAATAGATGCTACTCGATTGCTTGCTCTGTTCTGCAAAAGTTTCAAACCATTTTGGTCCCTACATTCTGGATATTGAAGAGGCCAATAATAGGTTTATCCTCAATTTTAATATAAAGATTCTTTGGGAAGGAGAACTAGGCTTATTATTTGTTATATATTTGTGAGACAGGTTTTTGCAAGAAATCTGTGGAGTTAGCAATTCGAGCAAGCCTGTTTTGTTTTAAAACAATATTTGAATTACCATTAATCTAGTCAAATATAATTCTAAAACAAAATGATATCATATCAGTATCTTGAAGCATCTCATAAAGTAGATCATCGGATAATTTGCCAAACAATACCTCAGAAAGATAATTAATGATCCAATGAAATTTGATTCATCATTCCTCATAACAAATTATTATATTCGTATCGAGAAAAAAGACCTTGAATATGAAGTCTTTAATGTGTGACTCGAAAAGCAACGTAATAATGCCATCGTTCTTGTTTATCCACAACAAAATATGCAACTATCATTAACAATCAATCATTTCTTAAACTGTTATTTTACCTGTTTGCTTATTACTTATCCAATCATTAACTTGTTCATTTCATAAACTAAATTATCATTGATAAATTACTAACCTTTTTTTACTTTAATACCTCCAGTTAAGTTTTCCAAATCCGATAATTAAATATCTTAAGATGTAGTAATAAATTGGCAGAACAAAACAAGCCCAGAATTGGTCACTAAAGGAATACCTGTCCTTTGATAGCATAACATATCAGTCTATCAGATCCTTCTGGCTTCATTCAAACCGTATGGCTCGTTTCGAGTCATTCTCACTTGCTGACTGGACCAGAAATATTGCGCTTCACTGCCAACGGATAGGAAAGTGTTTTCCGCGCTGCTTGGGGATAACTTGGAAACATTATCTTTCGGTTAAGATCAACATGACCTATGACTTCATGCAAGCATTCATCATCCATTACTGATTGCATGTCCATAACAAGAACAATTCAAATAAGAAGTCGGTAAAGTGAAAAAATCTGTGAAGCATTACGTCGTTGAGATGACAAGGATGTGTCTCTGTCTATCTGTCTGTCTATGATAAGAGGGAGGTGACACTATTGAGATGACAGACGACCGTACTCATATACGTGGCCGAACACAGTAATGCTATCAGTTACCTCTTCCTCCTCTCTTTACCAACTCTTTGTGCACAAAGAAATGGATAAAGAAAAAGGTGAATGAGCAGAGATGACAAACAAATCAACCTAAGAAAGGTAACCTGTCAGGTAAAGGTACAGGTGGAAGGGAGACAGTTAGAGAAGTCTCTTTTCTGAACTGAATACATCAACATTCACATACTCATTCAAACCTGCATTCTCATTTGCACCATGCAACTATATCTGCACTTGCACATGTACATGCACATCAACATGCATCTCACCCAAACAACAACCAACCAGGAGAACACTGCGCGAAAGATTTGTTGACTGGAAAGAACGAATGGTTGATCTGTTGTGACGCCGAACTCACAAAAAATTCTATAGATTACGGTAGTATCACGTCTTCTCAATATAAATGAAGTAACCTGAATAGGATGACCAGTAGCCTGTCCATTCACTCATTTACTCAGAAAAGACATGTAAACTTCATATGTTATTTAGTAAAATGTATAGCTGAAAAGGGTGATTATGCATGATTCTTTGAGTGCAATTACTGATCATTATTGATTAATCTGTTAGGAAAAATTGCGCATACGATCAAACATGGTGATGATGATTATATCGTGTAGCCAATTGTTCACAATGATCTGGAGAATATCTTACTATCGTTAAAGAAGTTTCAAATATAAGTTAGATTACTCTTTTAATATCCTTGCTAATTAAGTAATTTATAGTTCCTACATAACTCGGGAGTGCTTTTTAGGCAATTATCTGTTATCACCCTTATGTTACTACAAATTGTTTCAAGTGGGATTTTGCAAGTTAGCTGAAAGCTTAACTTAAATAAAAGGATCGAAAGCGATCAGTATTGTTAGTAAGTTGTATCAAGCATGATTGAAACTTAATGTAAAATACTTCTAGCTGTATTCAATACATGACGGCAAAAACATTTTTGATTTTATTGTTTCAGTACCTTGATTTTTGAATGGTGGAAGAGGAAATCTAAGTAATTAATAGTTTGTATGGTTAATTATTAGAACTAAAAAAATTAAATTTGATTTGATGACACTGCGCGATACCACGCCGAAATTTTTTGAAGGGAATTGGTATTTAATTCTCCCGTATAAACTCACCCATCCATTGAGCGATTCGTCATGCGTTATAGGTCCTTCTTGTTCCTCCTGCTATCGCCGTCATCATTACCAACTTCATCGTCCTCATTTTAAAGGATCAGGTAAAAATAGAATGTAAAAATGTGTGCATAATATAGAAAACAAATTAACAGCGATAGATTCTTATCTTTGTCACCCTTCCTTTCTTTTCTTTCCTGCTTCCATTCTCTCCCACAACTTTCTGTCTCATCTTGTTTTCTTCTTTTTACCTAATTTTCTTTACGTGACCTTTTCACGAGTGAAATGCAAGTTTTCTTCTTTTTTGCTGTTATCCGCAGCCCATTCAAAATCTCACAAATTACTGCTTTTTTTTTCAAAATTATTTGTTAAAATGCAGTAATGCGGAATGTCCTGATTTCGGCCTTCAATATGCTAAAATTCCTTCAATTCCTTATAGATTTCAAAAGTTATTTAAATTATAACACCTATAATTCCAATTTCTTTTATTCAATGAAGTGATAAGCCAAACAATCAATAAAGCTTTTGTTTCACATCCAATTTCATATTCCTTTTTTAGCTAGAGAACCTAGGACTTTCGAAAAAAACTTAAACTTGCAGTTTCTACCACAATCACATTTTTACAAGGAATCAATTCAAATAAAAAGGAAAAAGAGGAATGAACATTCTTTAAGTAAAGTAAAGCTATTGCTATTATTATCATTATTGTTTTTATTGTGTTCATTACTAATTATTATTTTCTCTGTTAAAAGTTGGAACTTGGCTGTTTTGAAATTGCTAAAAAATAAAGTCAAAGTTTTGATCTAACTGTTAGCAAGGCAGTATCACTATTAGTTTCAACTATGAACACAAATGCATCCTGCAATGATTGTTAGGTTAAAAGTTCTGATATCTTGTTAATTGTGGTTCCAATTAGATGGTCCAAAAATTAGAGAAATTATTCTAATCAGTTATCTTGCTATAATTAATATCACTCCTTTCTTATCACCTGTATTTAATTAGAATTTAGATCCGTTGTTGAGTTGTTGGAAAATAAACATAAACATTTTACAAAACTTCCTAGACACAAGGATCGATTTATAAGTTGCTGAAGAGAGATTTTGTTAATCATTCGACTGAAACTCAAACTATTTGACTTAAACATATTCAAATAATAATCAAGCACTATAACATGCATACTCGACAATATCAGCGGGAAGCCAATAATTTCTCGAAAAAATAAAAGTTGTCGAAGTATTTGAAATGGAAAAAAATTTTTGATTAAAACTAATAAGATATTCAAAAAAATAAAAAATGAAGACTTTGTGAAAAAAAAAATGAAAAAAAGCGCGAGCATATATTTTCATATACTTTGCCTCAAATTTGAGATTGTTAAGCCTTTTTTCTGGATTACCTTGGTTACCTGTAGTTGACAACCATTTATTCCGTTACAACCAATACCAACACCATTATCATCATCTGTAGATAACGAGCTTGAATTATATGCAAAAAACAACCTTTAGCAACATGATAAACCATACTGTAAAATGAAGATCAATTTCAATCGAAAATGAAAGATAATCAGAATTTCAAATGAAAAAATAACGCGCAGTGTTACAATTCAAATATTTGAATCACAACCTTAATCAAGGAGTATAAACTGCATGTCACCAGGAGTATCGAAATAAAAAAAAAGACACCGTTAAATAAATTCTTGAAACTTAAAAAAATTTTAAGTTAAATTGAATTTATGAGTACTTCAAATTTGAAGTGAAGAGAAGCATTGTATACCGTAATATACGGGTATGAAATGATTTAGCTGAAATATCGAGGGAGCAATCCAGCAAGAGAAATTTACTTCTGAATTAGAAAAAAAATTTGGAATTTTGCTTTATACTTCAGAAATCAATGAGAACTTAAGACCTGGCCCAGCTTGATATATATGAAGTGCAACATTTCTTCTGTAAAGATGATTGATGAAAAGCATTTATTAAGTTAAATTGAATTTATGGGTACTTCAAATTTGAAATTCGATAAGAAATTAAAAAGTCGAGATATATTTGCTAAATATATAATCAAACTTTTAATAAATTCAACTGTACAGTTCTAATCAGTGTATTTAAATAATTTACAAGTATTGGCATCAGAAATCATATGCATATTGCATGAACGGTAAAGAAGGAAGAGGAAGAAATTGAAACGAATAACTTTTAAGTTTGATGAAGAGAGAAATAAATTTTTAGTGGTGAAACTCGTAATAAAATACTACCATATCATAAAAATTCCTCCGCTACTTTTTAAATGAGGATTAAGAGACATTAAAAGAGAAGAACTGTGGTAGTGACGGTAGCAATTTGTCAGTGGTATTATTTGTTGTTGTTATTATTATCGTTGAGACATTAGTATATTAGTATTAGTAGTAGTAGTAGTAGTAGTAGTAGTAGTAGTAGTAGTAGTAGCAGTGATAGTAGTAGTAGTAGTAGTGGTAGTAGTAGTAGTAGTGGTAGTGGTAGTGATGGTAGTGGTAGAACTACTGCGATTCTCCAACAACGATGGACTCAATTACTTCACGATCGGTGGCATATATTCACGGTCGACCCCCACCGGCATTATCATGATATTATTTTTGTGTTTGTTCTACAAAAGGACGAGTTAAAATTTCGCCAATAAAATATTTTCGTGTTGTATATCAATCAGTCTATATAAATTCAATAGGTTTTTACCATATACCAATCAACTGTAAAAAAGAGTGGAGGTAGTGCTAGTTCATATCCTACAAATAAGTTCTGAAGTTGTTTTAATAAGTTTTTAATTAAAATGCCGCTGTAATGACAATTTTCGAGTAAATTTGATTTTGTGAATCTCATTTTTATTACGTATCAAATAGCATGGGAGTATTAAAACTCATTTTTTAACTAGCAAATTAAGCAACATCTTTTACTAAGATAAGACAAAATCAAATTTTTAAACTTAAAATAACTCATCGCTGAATTCATGCCTGGCTGCATCAACGAATAATCGAAATATTTGATTGACGATTGCATACGATCATTAGGTTGATCAGCAGTAGGATATGAATCCTTCATGATTGACGGACTCCTTCTCACGAATGATATGATCTTTTTCCAATGTATGTTGATGTAAAACTTATCTAAATTTAACAAATAGTTTCTTCAATCTTATGCATAGAAGCGAACTGCGTAGGATTAAAAAAGTTTTTAATTTGAAAATTTACATCATAAGCGAAGAAGGTATACAGTGACAACAGTTAAAACAACTTTTCATTTTTCACACGCTGCTTAAAAGCAACAAAACACCTTTCAGTATCTCCGAGCGCTTTTCAAATTTTCTCGTGAATCATAATCTTCGTGTTTGCGCTTTGCAGCTGCTTAGTACAGTCGTTATAGTCTTGGCCTAAAGATTTATAAAGTTCATTTCATCTGATCTAAAATCCACTGAACTGTTCATAATAAGTACTTTTACTGTGCAGGACTACGAAATTGAATGTTCAATCTCCTCCCGTGGCTTTAACAAAATAGTAAAATTCAAAATAGCTTTATCAACAACTTCTAAAACTTATTTTAGAAGTGTTGAAATACTTTTTAATGAAGTCGAAAACCAAAAAACCGATGGTTCGAGAACCGTTTATCCTTTATTTGTAAGTAGCACACATTACGATCCGTTCCGTGAGTAAATCGACAAAAGCCAGAAGTAATGCTTAATTTTTGACAAAAATGAAGATAAAATGACGTCAGGTCCTATGAAATCTACTGTATAATTGCTGATGTTGGCGATCAGGTTTCATCAGAATTTCTGAAGAGATGTTTTTGCTGGCGGGTGTACGTTGGTACGACGGTAATCATTATACAAACCTATAATATCGTCTAATTATAACATATACGATACCAATATGACGTCAAGTTTTCTACATATACCGATGTAAGAAATCTGAAAGGTTATTCGGCCTCTTTGCAAAAGTTGAAATAGTCCCAAAATTTTATGTAATAATTTGATTACGAGCATCTCAAAATGCTAATGAAATCGTAGTATATTTGTCAATTATAAGAAATTCCACATCTTATCGGTAAAGAGATCGATACTAGCTTGATATAACTTATGATCTTACTAATACGATTTCATGTTATCTACATTCTTTCTATGAACTGAACTATTTAAGCGATTCTTAGCCAACTAAACTGTCCTAATGATAGTCCAGTCTTGTACTTATCATTGACCCTTTTAGTGATACATTATTGATGGCGTTAGTAGTTTTGACACGATTACCGAGCAACTTTCTCCGTAATTGATTGCTTACCGTATACAGATAGCTTAAGATCTTTACACTACAATTAATTACAAGTAATTTGTTCGAACATCGAGATAAAGTAAAGCAGTAAAATTCAACTTTGAATTTACATTAAAAACTTCCAAGTTTGAAGGAATCTGCTGATGGTTACAATTTGGAATGTTCTCTTTCGGATTTTGGTAAAATGAACGGCAATTCAAGTCGATCGGTTGTTGCTGACACTATCAATGAGCTAAATCTAAACACATTCACATAGGGATACTTCAGATTCTCCCACCCTTCTCAAACTCTTCTAAATTTCCAGCTATTCCAAAAATCTCTTCTTCCTGGCTGCAAAACAAACACTGAACTGCCGTTTCTAGATGTCGTACATATATGTATGTATGCCACGTATGTGGTGCATGTATGTATGTATCAGTGCATGTTTGTGTATGTGATACGAGTATATTTGTATTATCTTCCCTTGACGATCACGCACGCCTCAACCTCCGTCCTATCCTACCCGTATAGATGCATTGATATGCAAGTAACATCACCAGTTTTTGCAAAAGAATTTGCAAATATTCCACCGAATAAGCTCGCAATCGTCGTAAATCAGACTTAATGTCTACCTTTCTCATTGCTCTTCTTTCTGCCAGTTACGTGAATTGTCAACGATTATTTTAACTAAAAAATTATAGAATATGTGGCTGAGCAGTACTTGAAACTTTATCACTATTTTGAACAACAGAAACGACCAAGAAGAATGGGAAATTCTAAAAATAGAAATAATCAGATGAAGATATGCTGATAAATAAGGGTCATTAGAACTTTTTATTAAAAACTTTAAGAACTTCGATGTTTTAAGATCCATTTATCTTTCCATTTTACCTTATGCTATTCAAAACGGTATACAAACTGACGATACGTAATATAAGGATAATAACATGGACTTGAGCTTAAATATAAATAGTAAAAACATAGGAAAAGTATTATGATAGTGATAAGTGAAAATATATTCAAAGGAAAGTTAAGGAGTAGACTAAAAAGCCAAAACTTTTAGTTATTGGATTTTTAGTATCAAAATACGCAGTTTAGTGACAATCAAGGCAACAAAATCACGACGGGAAAAAAAATTTTCTTTTTTTTTTGAAAAATGCAATGAAGTATGAATTTAATGATGGTCCTTTTTGGCTGATTTGTTACCAGTTGAAAGTATCGATAAATAAAAGGAATAAAATTAGTTAATTAAATTTTTGAATGAATCATTTCAAATGAGGAACTGTTATCAACTGAAACTGATCTGTTAGTAATTGCACATTAGCAACAAACTTTTTAAAGCAGTTAATATTAGGGAAAGAGTAGTGAAATATTCGTTAGCAACATATTCGGTAATTTGACAGAGTAGGGAATACTTCAGTTAGAAGCTTCAAAAATTGGCTGCCATCCTCGTTTATACGAAAGGAAAGAAGCAGTACCAATCGACCCTTGTCAATTGCCCTCCGATTTCATTCACTAACAAGGATTTAGGGGAGAAAAAAGAGGCAAAACTTAGCTGAAAGCAAATCAAAAATTAGGAAAAAAAAGGAGGAAAATATCTTAAAACGATCATTGTCACATCTTTCCGGTGTCAACATCTGTAAACGATATTTGCAGACAGAAAATGCGCAAAATGTTTACATGTTTATTTATTTCTTCACCTACTTTTTGTTTACTTCATCTTCACCACTTGCTAATTTATTCATTACCTATAAGTTGCCCATCAATTAAAATTGCTACCTATATTATATCACGATAGTGTAACAATTGTTATCTCTTTTTGAAGTATATTGTGAATCAACAATTTGCAAATTGAATTTTAATTTGCATATTATATTTACTTATGCAGTCATATTAGTAATGTATCCAACTCTTCACCTATGCTTTATTTTCAGATAAACAGAGGAAGAAGCAAATTAGGGAAGAGAGTAAAAAGTTACGGAAAAGTTAATTCCATTGTCAAAAAATGTTGAATTTATTACATATAACTTTCATCCTTTTGATGCACAAAAATCATTCATAAAAAAATTCACTGTTAGTATTGTCTAAAATACTTCTCATCCATAATTCAAAGATCAGAGATCATTTTATAAAAAATGATTTTCAGTGTTACATTACTTATTGGACCAATAAAAATGTTTTTTTTTTTTTGTGTACAATACAGCTTAAATTAAAAGAAAAAAAAAAAGAAATAAGGAGAAAATAGAAGAAAAATAGGCGCATTATGATTAACACATACACTGATACTACTCCCAAAGCAATTGAAAATTTATTTCTTCGAGAAAAAAGTGAGAAATGCTTGCTAGTCTAATAAGATTTACTGCAACATGACTCATGTCATCACAATTAGTCTCTAACTTTTTTTTTTTTTTTTTTTGCAAAACTAATATAAAAAAGATTAAACGGAGTTGGAAAAGGCAATGACAAAGAACATACCGTAAAAAAATGACTAATAAATTTTATTTTGAAAAAATAGTACACATTCTCGATTTTTCTAGAAGAAAAAGATTCATTGAATCCTACTTGAAGGAAACATTTCCACAGTTGAATGACGACAAATAGCCACTGTCAGTTCATTATTAAATTATCATTGTGCGAACAATCATTGTAATAATTGAAAGCATAATTAGAATTGATTTTTAAATTTACGAGCTGTTTGAATTTTGATTTTGATTTTTTCTGAAGGCAACAAAAAGATAGAACTTGAAGGTAGAACGATAAGCATATCATATAGATAAGCTGAGCACTGATCATTTACACAGATCAAAAGGTCACTGCTTTAAATAATATGAAACATTTATGATGCACTTGAGAACTAACAAATAAATGAATGATAGAAACAAATAGACAAGTATGCGTACATTGCGAGGACGAAAAAAAAGTGATATTCGTAGTTAAAAGTCTCAAATGAATTGTCATTTTGATATTAAAAGATTGCTTTTTATTGGGGTAAAGTGCCGGGTTATTCAGGATATCACCGTATCACTCTCACTGCAAACGGTTTCGATCCTGTACTAATCAAACCTCATTTGATTACTTTGTCGTAGTTTAGGAGAGGCACTAATTAGATAATCTCTCTCGTAAACGTATGATGAAAGAATTAAGCAAGTTGGTAGAATTACTGCATTTCGGCCAACAAACAAACTATTCTGTTCGAATTATTAGCAATTTAAGCAACTTTCGGAACCATTAAACAGCTGACTAACATCCACAATGTGTTAAGGAATCATTTCTATATACTAAATAAAATATGAAGTTGTAGGAATAGTAGTGAATTGAAATAATAAACTAGTGGTAATAAGATTAACGGAAGTAAATGAATTGGAATTGAAATCTAAACTTTTTATACGTATAGTGGACTGAAGGTTTTTACCTAAGTCAAATTGGTAATAAATTAAGGTAATGAAATAAGATGTACTAAAAATAAACACTTGGCTGATATCATTTGATTACGACATTAATAATTGTTGAATGGAAGAAATGATAATAAGGGTGAAGATTTTTGAAGCGCAAAAGGAAATATTTCGGAACGACAATACTAGAAGGAAACAAGGATCTCTTAATTTCATTGACAATTAGTCGATTGCTGAATTTTCAGAAGTAAATGTTTCACAAATTTTACATATCAAGGGACTACTGCTAAAGATGGATTACTGTGGCTGAGTACCATCAATAATGTATTTACATATCTGAACACTCAACTTGATCGCATAATCCGCCTTTGAAAAAGATCTGTAAGAAATTATTCCTTGCAAAACATATAAAGATTAAATAAGAAGAATTTTGAATAGATAGAAGAGTGAAAAAGGCGAGAAAGAAGTGGGATACGGTAAGTAGTTTGTTGAAAAGGTAATATCCAGGTAAGAATTTCAGCAAAAATCTTCTCTAATTGTTCTTTTGTAGAACACCATTCTTTAAACTTTCGAGAATTATTTAGATACAATTCTTCTGGTAATACTATTTGCTTACATGATAGTTTCATGCTTAACATTGATTTTATTTTTGCGTTTATACAAAAAAAAAAACCTCTTTGATGTTCCGGCAAGCAGAAGTTAAACTTACTCGCCTTGTCTTATCATCTGTAGCAATATAGAATGTAAATTATGCCAAGTTCTTTTTTCTAATACATATCAACGTTTAACTTAATAATCCTATCCAAAAGGAAATTAATTTAATATATTTGAAATAATGAGGAAAATTGTAATAATTAAAGAGAAATAACATTTGCAATAAAAATATTAAAGCAATGGATCTTCTTCAGATAGTAAAGGGAAAAGTAAAGTGATACCTAAATGGAATGGAAAAATTTTTTCCTTTGGTTGCTTGAATATTAAATAAGTGATGCAACGGGATGATGGATGTTGTAAGAGAAGCACTTCGTTTTGTCAGTAGTACACGTATAAAATTCAAATCGAGAAGCATCTTTGCATCCAATTTTATGGCTCTATCCATCCTTTCCTAGCTTCTTTTCCTTTTCTTTCACGGGCATTTTAACTTAGCTACCGAAACTGCCCCGGTATTTTTGATACAAAACGAATTAACTATATTGATGTAGCATTTAATTAAAGAAAATACTGCTTGGATTTTATAAAAATTAAAAGAAAGGAGATGTAGAAGATTGACAAAATAAAGATGTGCTGCATCCTACTTGCAATGCATGCATGCATTGGTTAAAGTAAAGAAAATCAATGAGCATTCTAGAACTGTTATGAAAGTGTGAAAAGCTGAAATAGAGCAGTAAAATGTATACTTAACTTATTGGGAAATATTCAAAAAAAGTAAATGAAAGATAATAATTTAGGTGGAAGGTGGAATGACAACTGTACCTCTTCCATCTCATTTCTCTTTCTTTTATGGCTCAAAAAAAAAGAAAGTATTTGGAAATGATATAATGTATTGAGTCAGATGGGAATTGGAAACGATTCTGTGTGAGATGCTATCGGATATTTAAGCTACTGATAGATAAGAAGATGTCATGTGATAATGATTCTAAAAAGTGACCTCTTTGCAGACAAATAAGCATCAAATAAATACCTCGGCTATATCGCGATAGATGATGGGCATCCGGGAAGACTACAGATAATTCGGTATAATTTATCACTTTCCATTCCTCATAAATTAGCCTAGGCCACTGGAATCAATGGATTTTTAGGTGATTAAGATATTGAAGTCTTTCAAGAGCTAGCATTCCATACATGCTCATCATCCGAAAGCTTTCTTTGCCTTTAAACACCAGCAAAACTAACCGTCATCATTCTGTCCTATTCCCCGCTAGTTAGGTTATCGATAGTTTAAACTGCTCCGTCCCGATTTCACACAGTAGTGGGAAGAGTATACAGTTTCGGATGACAGGGAAGAGGAGAGGAATGGAGCAGACAGAAGAGAACTGTAAACAGATAAATTTACGAAATAAAAAGGACGAATAGATGTGGCAGAAACGAAGGTATTGACAACAGAGGGTACTGCTGAAAGTTAGAAACCCATAGAAGTTTGGGTAATAACAACAAAAAAAAGCGAAAAGAAGGGGTTTTCGATGTGACTGGTTGAATCGTACATTAGTAAATTCAGCTGAAACAATATACCGAATAAAGCCGAAGCAGATCATAACTCTCTCTAATATTATACCTTCCTAGTAATATCGCAGCAATACACCAATTTTTTCAGGAAAAAAAAAATGATAATTTTTGAGGAATGAAGAAGAAAAGAGCAGATTCGTTAGTTAGGTACGAAATCGGAAGGATAAAAAGCTAAAGTAAGAGGGGAATTTATGTCCAAGATCAAAACTTCATTATGTATTTCGTTTTACCGTTTATTTAAATGCAAACCTATTATGTTACTGGTACCATTCGGGTTCTGAAATTTCAAAAAACGAAATTTTATCTCTTTTGGTTATTAGAGAGAAATTAAGCGGTATGTGATGAGCCGAATAATACTGGGAAGTAATGATGATAGATAAGAAAGCTTAACTTCTCCATAAACATTCTATCGCCGCGTACTGCCGTCATGGGGATCGTATTTTCTTTCCAGAAACTTTACAAATGGTAAGCTAACTCGGTTTAACCTTTATCGTGTGCAACACTGTTGTCGTATCAGTAGATTTCTTACAGTTATTTTGAAAGCAATGAATTAAGGAGAATAGTTAGGAAGAATAGCAATGCTTTGATTATGTATCGGTTGATTTTGAAAAGATAATTTTTTTATTGCCTACTCTCTTCGGAAAATCTGCAGAAGGTACATTATGAATATTAAAATAATGTTATCCAAAATATTATATTGAACTCATACATATCTTCTATGTTTTGTTGAGATATGAATAATTGATATTAGAAGTGACGACATTACTGTCGTCTTGTTACCTTATAGGATTTCGGGGTTAATTAATTAGAAGCAAGTTAAATCGACACGTAAAAGGCTGCAAAGCGATCGTGGTGTGAAGGATGTATTAGTTGAATTTAACGAGAAGAACTTTTGGAAGCTCGATGGTTGGGATAGGTACAAAATTATATGCGACAGGTGTTGAATGTAACATCTGGCAAGGGGTAGGAAGAGGAAAAAGGAAAAATGGGTGAAAAGTGAGATAATATATTCGGGAGCGTACTTCTAAAACCAAATTCACTTCTTTCTTTTCCCTTCATTTCTGTTCCTCTTCATTTCCTTCTTCTTCTCCCTCAAGCTAGTTTGCTCGCAAAATAGCTAAAGGAGATAATAAGCTCTTAGAGAGGGCAGCTGGTTGGTCGCAACCTGAGTAGAGAAGTTCGAGAGTTTTAGTTAGTTTAGAAATTGAAATCGTGTAAAATCCTTCTACACTGCCTATGTATGTTGCAGTTATAATTTTCTTAGACCGAGAAACTATAACTTGCCGTTCGCCCTCAATAATAACTTTAAAATTTTTGCAGTGAAGCAAGATTGCAGATATATCTTCACCCATTTCCAACCCTTTCAGCCTAATACCCTAGTTACGTTATATTACACAGTTTAGAAGGGAGCTAAACTCTCTCTTGGCAAGCTTATTACCAAAATCTTTAGCAATCAGAGGTACGACATATATAAATAAATACTATCCGTATCAGTTTGGAAATTTTGGAAATAAGCAACTGTTTCGAGATACTAAGCTAAACAAATAGAAAGTGACTCTAAACATGCTGCAGCTTAGTTTGGATTTGTTTTGAATTTTAGATAACTTACCGACCAATAAATATTGTCACCTTATCACAAGGGAAGAAGATCATTATTATTACCACATTTATCGCATTATGATCATAAATGTGGTAATTTATGGCATTCTTCTAATTTCAGGCTTTTCCCACTATACCGAGCCGAATACATCATTACACGATTGAACAAAAATATGACCCAAACTACAATATGCTGTCGTGTCATAGCACTCCTACATTTGTATGCTTCAAAATTTACAGATTATACAGCAGAAACACCCATTATTTCAACAGTATTCGAAGTATATTGGTTTACAGCATGCGATAAGTAACCCTTTATAACTTTGAACAAATGACAACAACAGAAGCGACGTGTAAAGCTGATGTGGTTAATTTCCATAATGTTTTAAAGACTGATCCTTTTGCTGCTAGCAACCGGGCATCCAATAACCGCTAAAATGCGTTACAGAACACATTTTAACAAGCAAGCAAATTCATATGGAGATGATGATGAAATTTCAACAGTGTGGTTTAATCATCTGTAGTTATCTGATGTTTCTCAAAAGACACGCTATTTTTTGGCATGCTATCCAAATTTTCAATCCGATATAAAATACCAAGTATAATCAGACAGAAGATGAGAAATAAGTAAGTAAATCATCACAACATTTAAAACTTGAAGAATTAAAGATTTGGCTATATGTATTAGAACAAACACATAAGCGCACAGATGCATAGATCAATGCCATAAATTTTCCTTGAATACTGGTATCGTGTACGAAGGTTCTTTAAGAAAGGAATAGTTAATTTACTCTCAATTTAGTGAAATCTGGTTTTAGACAAAAAATATGCTTAATGGAAAATTATGCCACTTAAAGATCTGGTTAATATATATAATATTTAAGATATGTTATAGAGTAGAGAAGAAATTAAATATTTTAGGATTCTTCTTGCTAGTTTCCATAAAATTTTAAGGAACTTTGTCAGATGTTTTTAATTAGAAGAAAAAGTTTAGGTTTTTTCAATAATTTACGAACTTTAGAAATTGATCTATAAATACTGCTGATGCAAAATGTCTTAACTATTTTTCTTTTCTCGTCACTTTCAATATGAACTTTGTTTCACACTTTTTACTACATTTAATTTTTCATTTTAGTGAAGTTTTGCCTGCATTTATATTAAATGTAACAATAATGTAACGATAGTAACAGTAACAATAAAAATAATAATTAAATTTCGAAGCGCTGAAGTATTACGTAGAATAAATAACCGATAATAATCAGCGAAGGAATAATAATTAGCTAACAAAAAGCATTCATATTATTAGGAATCAAAAGATTTTGTTACAATTCCAGGGGTAAGAGATAGACGTATAAAACTGAAAGCATAATGTCTTATTCGAAACGAAATACAAATTTTTTTTTTTTCAAAGCATTTCTCAGATGTATATGGTTGTATGTTTCTATGTGAAAAGCAAGTTTTCACATAATATATGAGCATGCACAGAATCGTATCAATTCATATAAAAAATGATGCGCTGCAAAAACAACAAACTACGACTATAACATCCAAGTAAATAACCCTTCTTCGTTCACTTAATTTACTCAAATTTTCCTTAATATGAAATTTTCGAAGTCTCAAATCATTGAAAAAAAAAAAAAAAAAAAACCACTTTCTTTTGCCTGAGTTTAGCGCAAAATGCTACTTCGAATTCATATTTAAAGAATTCGAGCAGATGAATGCTGTTGTTCTTAGAATAAAATATTGTGGATTATGTTGTTTAAATTATTGATCATTTACAGATATTTCACAGTTTGCTTCTTAAGTTAAACGCAAGTTAACTTTATTACTCTTACAGTCAAAACTACATAATAATATTTAACTATTATTATTATACATAGTGCATCTATTAAATATTAATAAATTCTTATTATTGGGAATAAACGATCTTTCAAATATTTTGAAGAGAATTTTTTGGAACTACTTGTACATCAATACCTAATAGTATGATCCAATCCCTAATAGTTGTAATTATTACATATTTTATTACTACTACTATGCAAAGAGTACGAGCAATTATAATATAACAAAATATCATTACTGGTTGTAACTGGCAAATGAAATTTATGATAATCAGATTATAGATTCTATTGTTTCGCGTTTTGCATATGTATTTTGCAACTCTTTTGAAAATAATAATCCGCTATACATTTATGATATCATGTCAGCATTTTAAATTCTGCCACCAACTTTCCTAATAATTTCCACTACTGCCTACCTGTACTACTTTTACTATTACTATTATTATTCTTGTTTCAATACATTTACGATATGTATATCTCTACAGCTATAATTTATAAATGGCCATTCAAATTTAGATCATTCTGAAGTAAAAGACGCTTCAAAATTGAATATTTCAACAAATTAGAAAAAGCACCATAGAGATGTCATATTAGCAAAGTCACGAGCAGATTATTTTGAATAAATTAATGGACATGCTAAATGTCCACAGATCAATTGGAAAAATAATCTGAATTTAAATAATTACCAGAAATTACTTGCACGGTATAGATGGTAGGTCAAATGAAACTAGGCTTATATGAAATAAATACTGCTGTGTAGTAATTCAATGCAAATCATAAATTATTGAAATATCGGACAACGTGATACAAAAATAATTCTTGTTCAATAATTTTTCTTGACCTCAAGTTCAGTTGATCCCATGATTCCTTTATTTTCATTAGCTTTTCAATTTCTGAACTCAGTAATTTTCAACTTAAAATAAGTTATGAAAAGAACGATAACCTACTTTCTACAAGATTCAGAACACGACAATAAAGGAATGAAATGAATTTGGGGTAATAAAATTTGTTTCATATTGGACTTACCGCTAATTTTTGGCAAGAGCATCAAAACTTAAGATTAACGTCAATGGTGAACATTCCTTGCTATTTTT
This sequence comes from Dipetalonema caudispina, assembly GCA_013365325.1. Classification (NCBI taxonomy): domain Eukaryota; kingdom Metazoa; phylum Nematoda; class Chromadorea; order Rhabditida; family Onchocercidae; genus Dipetalonema; species Dipetalonema caudispina. The sequence goes on along the minus strand of JABVXV010000058.1, from coordinate 179,003 downwards.
AGTTTTATTAATACTTTTGTGGAGAAAAACATTAAGAAGCTGTAAACAAATATTTTTGAATGATTTAAAGCATTTTTCGACTATTGCATGGAAAATTCCCATAATTTCCAATAAAATATTACAACTTACCTAAAAGCAATGCAACTTTTTCCTGAAGGCGGTCATCCATAACAAAGGTAAGGCATTGTTAGTGATTGGAGTAAAGTAATATATAGCTTCAGTAAAATGATATAGCGTAGGAAATAAAAACGATTTCAAAGGTAAATTTTACTTTTAGATAAGAGGATGAGGAATATATACATTTAGGCGCATGTGCACACTTCGCATGCTTGTGCAATAAATTATAAATAATGTGTGAGTGAGAAAAACTTGTATTTGAATAAGCTGAAAGTTAAACTGTGTCGTAAAGCTCGCAAGTTCTTTTTATTGCTCATCATGCCAGCATTTTCGCTATAATTACTGAAATTTTGAATATGAGTATTAGTTGATTTATACTAGCAAGTAGTTTTTGCATCAACGCTGTTATTCTTTCAGTTGGCACTCTGTGTTGCATACATCAAATAAAAATTGTAATTTCAATTATGAGCTGCAGAAATGATTTATGCCAGAAACTGATCAGGTAATTATTAGATAAATTTGTTGTTCTAAGTTAACATTCGATTCTGAAAATTTTCAGGAATTTTTAACTTAAATATATTTCTATATATTTAACCAACTAAATGAAAGAAATATCTAAGATGAAGGCTAACCGGTGGCGATTTTGACTGGAGGGGCGCAGAAGTAATAATATATTGGATGGGAAAAGCTATAAGGGTAGAAGAAAATAAGGGATGAGGCAAATGCATCGTTTAGCTGTCGTGAAGAGTAAGTAGCTGAGGGTTTGCAAGGGGTTTAAAGGAAAGCGCAGAGTGATGACTATGCTTTGATTAGGACCCAAAGGGCTTCTTCTTACCTTTCTAAATTAAAAATGCTTTCAGCACAAATTACTTACTTAATGCTTCACAAACACATACACACACATACACACACACATACACACACACACACACACACACACACACCTTTTCCCCATTCTAACACTCATTTTAATACCGTATAACTTTATACTTCACCTAATAATGCATACTTTACAAATTAGCTCCTTTCTAATGCCCAGGGAATTAAAAAAAAAAAAAAAAAAACCAAGTATAGATGGAATAATTTAAGAAATTCTGCAAATTAAAAACTTTGAATTCCAAAAAATGAAGTTTCTGCAGGAATTAGTTGTGGTTGTGTTAATAAGCGAGTAATTTTAGATCATTATTAACAATGATAATTGAATTTTAGCAGATAAAGAAAAAAGATATCATTAGTTGTTGATGATCCAGCAAGACTGATATGAGAATTCCAAATTAATCAAATTATGCGAAATAGTACAGATGCATGCAAATCTCTGTTAATAATTAATCAGTAGGAATGATAAAAGATAGATAGTTTATGCCAATGGCGGTAAATAGAAAGATTCGTAGTTTAGATATATTAATTAATGTAATTAGTATGTAATATTAGAGAGAATGATAGATGAGTTGTTGTACAGTGCCAAAAGAGAGGAATCTGAAAAGAAATGAAGAAAGAGAAGGAAAAAGAAAAGGGTCATCTGAAGGCAGAAAAAAAAAAGAAAGGCATGTTTAAGAAAGAAGAGTTGAGGCATTTTTTGGTTGGTAGAATTGGTTTGGTTGAAGAATTGAGTTGAGTCAGAGTCTGTTTGCTCTCATGTATGTATCATGCGTGCCTCTGTTAGAGTGTATCTATGGGTTGTGCTATGGCTGTTGCTATATTGATTGCACAAAAGTAAAATGGGTAAAGTACTTGGCTCTACGCTTCTTTGCTTCTTCCTTGGATAACGCTTTCCTTTTTTTGGAGAAAACGGCCTAGGCCTAATCCTTATAGGAGTCTAAGGCATTGTAGATCTAGGCCAAATAGCTATGTCAAGAGCAAAAAGGAAAGTTATACATAGCCCGGTCCAATGCACCATCAATTTTTTTTTCTTTTGGAAAAAATCAAACTTTTCTGTCTTCCTTCCAATCAAATTTTTACTTTTCTCAATTACCTTCCAACTTCTTTCACATTGACTTGAAGATTAGTTCAATCTAGCTTACTCTAGCCTCACTCTTAAGCCTACTCATTGCTAACATCACTACCTAATCTTTCTTTCTACACATCCCAACATATCACACTTCTGTTCCTTCTAACTCTTTTACCAATATATATTGGTAAAAGAGTTAGAAGTATATATATATATATATATATATATATATATATATATATATATATATATATGTAACGATGTTCAATTGAAACAGAAAACTGTCTAAGGCCACATGTCATTTTCATTGCTAAAAAGAAACATTTGGCTTAGTTTGGATATTCTTCTATCATTTGAAGTGGTGACCTTTTCTGAACTCAACATTTTATAAAAAACTTTAATAAAATTCACTGATAAGAAGTGGAGATTAGAAAATGGAAGGTGGAAAATATCCTCTTCAGGATATTGCAGGATATTTCCGGAATTATCGATGTTACTCAGACCAGCAAATCTATAAGAAATCAGAATTCTCGTCGATCAAAACATAGCCTTGCCTACAGGACACGCAAACTGTTTCAAGAATTCAGAATTAAGGGAAGAAATTGAAGAGACTTATAATCTATTTTGTTTTGCCATTGATAACAGTAATTCAAAAGGTGGTAGCAATAACAGTAAAAGTAGCACACCTTATCATTCCTAACGGTATCATTTTCTCATCTTCAGCGGCATCATCTTATCATTGTTAATGGTATCATCATAAGCACAATAACTGGTAACAACCATAATCATGATTCCAAACAGCATCCCATCCCGAATAAAGTTGCCAACACTACCAGTTATCATTAGTTATCAAGTCGTCACCATTCTTTCGCATCTTTTATCAGTTTTCAACTCAAGCAACACACACCCATCTTGCGGAATTTAATGTGGCTGTATACTCTTGATTGTGAGTGTCATCTGTGTACGCTTTGGGTACTTTTGTTTACTTTCGATAATAAAATTTTGAGTCTGCTATGCACACTAGAATGGTGAGGAGTGTTTGAGATATAATTTATACCGAGAATTATTCTTTAGCATCAAATTATATATGGCCATTGTAATGAGAAATTCCTGTGGAATTGGAGATCAAGGAAATTTAGCAACAGGCAATTATCATTCCATTATTGTCGCACTTATTTCGAGATACGTCACACCTACAGTGTCATCTTAAACTAGCAGATTACATACCTAACTTATAACTCTTAGAGTAATTATGATTGAATACAATGAATGGTGAAATGTAATATAAGAGTTAAATTATGTAAAATATAATTAATTGTTATTTTTGTGGAGTTATTTTGTGTAATAAAGAAATAAAAGAAGGAAACATAAAATGAATGTATCAGCAACTTGTAAGTAATAATTACTATCGATTACAATGAATGATAAATGCAATTCACTTATAATTTCAGCATTTTCGTAACATATTCTAATATGATGGAAGAATCACTATAAAATGGTATCATTACATTTACCATTCTGATTTTGAATTGTGAGAATTAGCATAAGTTATCGAAGTCTCAAGAACTCGAGGAGGTTATTTTCCATTTTCAAATTAACTCCAATCAAAAGTAATAACCCTCTTCACTTCCTTTATGATAATTGTCCGTGTCGAGAATTCAGTAATCCTAACAGGTGACTTGACAAAATAAAACTAATTTTACTGAAGTAATCGGGGAGTCAAAAAATTTTGATCAAATATAAGTCTTAAAAAACGTGATGCTTTATTTTAAAACGAGGAATTGAAAATTTTAGAAATTCACACTTCTCTCACAACTGACGAAATTTTGAATTTTCACCGAATTTTCATCAATTATACATGAAAATATTTGAAATATCATATTAGGGTTTCAAAAAGATATCAGATGAAATTACTTCAAAAAGTATGTAATTCATCAAAATAAAATTAACAACTTCGTATGCGCAATTAATATATTTTAAAATGTTTAAGAAAGCTGCTGAATTGGATGAAAATCAAACTTAGGAAAAGAAAGATCGGCATTAAAAGCTAATATATCCTTCAAAACGATTGCTTAACCTAAGAAAAATGAGATATAAAAATTCAGAAATACCTTGGTAAGAAAAAATTTTATAAAAAGCAAAACATTTTCATATCTATCTGATAAATGTGATTCATACGATGGTAAAAATTATATTTTCTACTTCGAGTAAAATGGCTGATCCTTTTTACAATCAACAAACTACTCGTTTGAAAAGAAATCGGATAAACATAGACAGTAAGAAGTAACATTTATTTTGATAGTCTGCCGTTGAATAACGTATCGTAACTTGGACAGAAAGTAATACATTTGGTATTATTACTTCATGAGTGAATAACATTTAAAGCGAGTGAATACGGTGGTGATACTGAACTGAGATGAATAAACTTTGTCGTAAGTTAGTGCATCATTTCTTAGTTAAAGTTATTTAATTCAGTAAAAATTTGCTTCCTAATCTAAAACTGTAATCGAAATGCCGTATAGCTGCTTGTTCTGTAAGGAGGAAAAGTTAAACAAAGCGACCCATCCTCCCATTTTTGACTGACTGAAAGAGAGATGGAAAAATGTTTTATTTTTTGCTCGTCCGAGATTTTGGTCTTCTCTTTTCTATAAATGTTGCTGGCAAGTGAAAAGGTAAAACCGTCATTTAACTTTTACAATGGAAAGCGGAGAAAAGAGAGCTCTTTGTAATTTCACAATAAGCAAAAAGTGTGATTTTTAGTGAATACCTTTTGAAAAAAGTTATAACCAAAATACAAAAATCATGAAATCATTATTGGTTACGTGGGTAAAAAGTTGCTTGTAACTTTCCTATTTTAAGAAATAAGATTATAAGATAAACCAAATCTATCATATCACAATGAAATTTGATGTATTAATTCAGCTACAATATATATATATATATATATTTTTTACTACTAACATACACATGAGATAGATATTTTATGTTTATATAGTTGAGTTAAGATGATTAACTTAGCTTTTATTGCCAGTTGCATGCATTAACGACAATTTTATTTTTGGGTACTTTCTGCATCATTCATTTTCGGAGCTATAACGCATACACATCGAACTTAGATGTCCAATGAGCAAACATCAGCTTAGGATGCATATGTAAGGAAGGTATGGAAGGTACACAAATCATTATCATCATCACACTCCTTCTCCCTGGATGCTAAAAATCTTCTATGTAAACGTAATATACAAGCAATATGATATATCGTTTTTGATTTAGTTATCATAAAATCTTATTTATAAAGTGAATTTTATAAGATCATCCATTATCTGATGTTATCTTTGATAAGCATAAGAATGAAAAGTGTACGCTCTTTACCTCTTAACTGAATGACAAGACTAATTTCTTTCTTACGTTAACCGTAAATAGGTATTATAATGGCATAGTTGTATAAATCACTTCTTACCGATTCACCACTTATAGGGACAATGTCTATTTACAGCAAGGAACCTCCATGATAACTTTTTCCTGCATTGTGATGTTTCTTCTTCAGATGCATTCAAGCTGGGATCACCTTACAGAATCCTTTGATATCAGCAATACGAGTAAGTTATTAATACTTCAGTAGTTGAGAATTCAACTATTGCAATATGAAAAAAGGAGTGGAGAAGTATTTTGACTAAAAAAGAGACTGAATACCTTTGAGGCCGTTGCAGTTGATTCGATGATAATGCCTGCTCGGGTTATCATACCACTCCGCTGGCTTTTCTACAATAGCTGCTGCTCCACCAGTGATTCACATCCATACCACCCGCAAACACATTCATACCGATTGAGAGCCGCACACTAACTACATCGGTTAGCTTTCAAAATACATTTTCGAAATTTAATTTTGCATTAGCTGTACGGTCTGATTTGTTGAAGGCAATTTGAAACGTCAAAGCGTTAGAGTTATATATCGAGAACTGAATTAAACTACACTGAATGTTGACGATTCAATGAATAGTTATCATCAGTGTACCGACAATAGACTAAGTAATTAATTTGTATCGGGAATAGTTCAAGTAGTTTTAGCAGTACTCGAAGTTGAGGCATAAATTACTCAGAGTTCTAATGCTTATCCACATTCAACTCAGTTTAGAATGAAAAGAGAAGAGCAGTTTTCAAAGAGGTGATTTCAGACTTCAAACATCAGTCTTATTGTCTATCCGCAGGGTGGTTTTTTTTTGAAGTCAAAAAATGAAAAAGTAAAAGATTGATGAAAATTGAGTGAAATCGAAATTTTAACACCCACCAGAGCGAATAATGGATAGTTTTCGGGAAGAAAAGATGAAGAAAAAAGGTAGTAACATTGCTATAGCACCGATCTTCTCCACAATGTCTGTTTGCCTGTCCTTCCGTTTGTAGTCCATCCATTCGGCATGTATCAATGACTTTTTATACAAAATTCGAAAACTTCCTTAAAGTGAATAATGTTCATCAATGACCTATGAAAGTAACTACGCAGTACCCAAAGGAAAACGAATAGAACTACTCATTCAGCTAATAAATTGATGGGCAAAAGTTGGGAATTTAACTAAAATTGAAACTAATGAGTAAAGGGAAAAACAAAATCCAAATTTCAACAACTTTTTTAAATTTTAACTTAACTATTTTTTGATTTATCAACACTTGACAAGACTCAGTCTTAATTGAATGCCATCGAAGTTGGACACGAGAATGTTCGGAAGCTCAAAACAAGACATAAAAACTGTTATAATCAACTGTAATGTGCATGTAAAGCTTTGAAGTAAATTGGGAAAAAAAATCTCAAGTATTTATGACTGTATCGCAATATGATCTAATATTGTAATATTGATCCCTCAATATTGCTCATCATCTGTTCTGAAATTTAACTGTAATTTATCACATGAAATCTTACATTTTACAGTAATCATAATAATAAGTGAGATCAGAGATGGATGAAATTAGGTGACAGACATAATTTGCATAACGAAAGTTCACAAAATGAGAATATTTTTATGTGTATGCATGTGGATGGATGTGAAAGGATTCTTGGGAAGTTTTTTTATCTGTTCATGAATATTTGTGGAGTTTGGTATGTTTCTTTTGATGATTGCTATTCTCGACGAATACGAAGAAGTACTGCTGCTAATCTGCTACCCACCCGAGATAAAAGGAATAAGTCTTGAAAAATCGCATCTCCCTCGCTTTCTACTCTATCTTATCTGGCTATTTTAGCAGTAATGATTGTAATGGAAGTGAATTATCATTACTTAATACACTAATTATACGATTATTAAATGTTGATTGCTGAAATATATCTGTTGTAGAAGAATAAAAATTTGAGTTTTGTTTCTTTCGGTGCTTGTTTATGTTTTTTGACCATTTGTGTATTTGTTACTGATCAAAAAAAGACTTGAAATTAGTTCACATTAGAATCTTCATGCATTTCTTGAATACAAAAAGGAATCAAAGATAACTGCCTGAGGCAGATATATTAACAAATAACTAACAAATTTACACCGATTTAAGGAAATTCGAAATATCTCTTTATGAGTTGGTATCCTATTTTCCACTAAAAAGATGGCTAATTTTGGTATATATTCCTGGATTTAGTAGTGATGAAAAAAATTTTTCTAGATTTTAGTAAATTTGGGAAAAAAAAGAAATGAACGAGAAGATAGTCTCTCAAATTGATGTCTTCTCTCAGTTCGATACTATGTTTTTGCTATGTTCATCTAAAATGGGTAAAAAAGATAAAAATCGCGAAAATGGATGCGAAAAATCAGAGGACACGAGAGGAAGAGGTGTAGAAAATGTTTTCGAGGTTGAATACTTGACGCTTCTCCCGCAAAGAGTGTTCGTTTTCTTCTTGTCTCTCCTCCGTCCGTGACTTACTGAACTGTCCGTTACCACCCATCCGCTTTTGGAGGTCGATGACGATGACATTTTTTCTTTTTTTTTCTGCTCAAAAAGTTTTGCATAAATTGAGAAAAGAACTTTCGTAATGCAATAACAGCACTGTGGAAACCTTGTCAACTGGCATTAAATTTTTACCCGCATAAACTCGTATATTATATGAATGCCTTTTGACCTCCCTCAGTAATACTTGAATCATGATGACCCTGATAATTTTTTCGCCTCTCTCTTTTCCCTTCTCCAATCTAAGGTTTCTTAAGAAAAAAAGAATGGTGATTATCTTAATCTTCTTCCCCCAATCTTTTTTTTAATCAATTTAAATCAAATTTAAAGAGCGTTTCTTTCTCTAATTTTCATTTTCTCTATTAACATGCTTGATCCATTTAAATTACTTTCAAAAATTTTCATTGTAAAGACTCAGCTGAAGCTATATTCTGACGGATTCCGGAAACTATTATTTATTGCAACTTCCAAACCTGCTTCAGATTTCAAATTTGAAGAGTAAAATAATTTTTACTAAAATAAAATGCGATGAATATATACCATTGATTGGTGATAGTGGAAGATATTGATGAATTGGAAACACAGGGAGGGAAAGGAAAGGGAGGGGAAAAATGAATGAATGATAGCATCTGTGTGCTTTTCAGAAAATGTTCATTTTTACTAACCAAGCAACCCATCATTTCCACTAAACTTCTAACGAACTCAACACTCATCCAGAATTGTAATCTTCCTATTCCTATCCGAATCGAACTACTAAATTTCACAAAAGTGCATATACTTCAATATATTTAAATAAAAACTTGTGATACCATTTCTGAATAAAATTTTGTTGCAAAAAGGCTCATCGAAATAAGTACATCATTTACATAAAGACAATGAAAGTTAATATTCTCAAAATAGTGTAAAATCTAAGTCAGGAAATTTAAACTTTTTTACTTGAAGAATACCAAGATTGCGAAGTTGTCTAATTCAACAAAGCGAGCAAAATTCTGTTCATTTCCTTGAATTATATGAAATGAAATGGAAAAAAAGTAAACGAATACTTTTCTGCAATAAGCAAAATTAATTTGCAAATTCAAAAAAACCATATATTTATTGATCTCCAGGAAACAGTATCGAATTGTGTAAGAAGTCCGAAAAATATTAAAAGAGGAAGTTTCTGAATTTTTTATATGCCTCTTAAAAGATGAAAATTTAGTGTATTTGAAGTTATGCACGCTTTACTTACAATCATTATTATAATTTCGATCTGGTAAGAAACAAGACTTCATGTACATGTTCATTTTCAACATTTCCTTTCAAAATATACTTTCCAAAAAAATTCACCGACAATAAATGTATCATCTTTAATGTCTTCACATCATCCTTTTGATTTTCCCAGACGTTTATTGCGATATGCTAAAATTTAGTTAATAAGAAAGATCGGCCGAATAGTATCAACTAAGTGTTATGATCTGTTATGTTCATTGTTAATGTTACTATATTTCCCTTCATTGTTTCAAATAGTTGTTCTTATAGATCATTTCACTGTGAATTCTTAATTCTTTCTTGGGATGCAATTGAGCCGAAAAATGTCTTTTTATTTTTTGACTTCTATTCGGTCTTGGTTTATTGGTGGTATCTATCGTTTATCTTCCCTTGTAATACTACAAATACATCGAGAAAGATAAGAGAGTAAATCAGTTCACAAAAACTTATAAAACTTAATTAATATGAAGTTCAATTAATTTTTAAAATTCAGTTTTTTGCTGATTTTGTTGCCGGCATTATTATTGTTGCTGTTTTCACCATTTCCCCCTCGTCTGTTTGATTCTCAGCTATTTGGATTTTCTCAACTTCAGGTCTCGAGTTATGAATGATGATAATTGGCCACTTTCCTTGCTTTTTTGTGATATGCTTTAAAAACCCCGATTCTTTTTCTTCCGCAGAAAGATTACTGTTAACTTCGATTTCAATTTCTTTGTCACCATTCCATTGTCCCACAAGGACTTCTTTTTGCAGCTGAAAATAACTTACGAAGATTTTATGAGAAAGATAATTTTTAGAAAAATAAGCACTTACAATTTCCCGAGTCTTTTTGAGAGTTTCTTTGGATGTTTCGATACTCATCCTTAAAGATAAGCATTATGATTATCATACTTTTGTGTTATCAGTTTTATGTATAGATTAAATAGTTCTACTTTGGATTAACATTTGTGCAAAATATTACTTCATGCTACTTCAACAGTGCCTTTACTATGTATGGATCAATGCAGTAGCGATTTTTGATGGTTAAGTTAATTCTGATGAACTGTAAAGTTCAATGTAATAATATGTTCAACATATTATTATTTGTAGTTGTTTGAGGAAACTTCGATGTATGAGCTCTGCAAATCTCAGCAGTCAGCAAATATGAAAATTTTCAAACGAACAGTTTCCTAAAAATTGAAAATAGCTTACATCGCAATATATCGTTGGTTCCTTAATTGCTTGGAAATTGTTGAATCGATCATCTGAAATTGCACAGCAGTAATAAATAGATAACATGATTTCCATAAGTTTCAGATATCTCGAGATTCCTTCAAGACAGTTATTTCCAAAATGATGCTTTGAAGCTGTCAAGAATGGAAATAAAGTAGAAAATTTCAACATCGCAATTCCGAGTGAAAATTTTTTGTTACCGATGGTGTTCAGGCGTAGGAATTTGTCTGGTTTCTGTTTCAAAGCCAAATTGAGCTCATTCGATGAATTCAACAGCACCGAATCATTTTCACTGTCTGCAAAATTTCCCATTGTTTTAAATTAAATAACAAACAGAGTTGCATTTTAGTCGTACTTAAGTACACACATACTAATGTCATGCAAAATTTATCGTTCAATTATCTTCAAAGTTCAACATTTTCCTTCTCTTCTATCACCACTTCTCCAATCAATATTATTTTGTTTTTCCATTCCAGCTTTCTCCTACATTGCTCTCTTATTTTGTTACCTCAACCTGCCTGAATTTACTTCATTTCGTTCTTAAAACGAGAACGACTAAAAGAAAGGGGGTAGAAGGTTTCTTTGAAAAAGCTCTGATAAGCAGGAGTATATTGTCCTCTTGTTTGAACTATTCGTGATCTCAAACTTCGGGTGGAATGCTGAGTCCTTCGATATGTTTGATACAGAAAAAGTTGATTAACCTCTCCAAGTAAGAAGGCCCTGAAATGCGGGTTCATAGGAATGCAAAGCCTTCATTAATTCATCATAGACACAACAACTTTCAGATATAATTGTGAACCGTCTGATTTTGCCAAAATGATTCCACTTTATTTCCAATTCTTTTTGTTGCAATGGTAAAGTTATTCGATAAGGCGGAATTGGCTGTAAAAATGTTTCAGTTTAAATAATTTTTTTTTTTAAATTTAAATGAATGAAGCATTCTTCTTGCACGGATATAATGTTTAATAACATTACGTCTGTAATATCTCCTGTATTTGAATGTGAAGTCTGATACTACTCTAATTGTAGTATTGCTACAAATATAACAATCTTTGTTTTATTTCTCGGAGTTATGATCATCATCGAATTAATACCTTTTTCTGCTCGCATTAGAGAAATTTTATTCAAATTTCAAATTTATAAGATTTGACGAGTTATGTTGATGTTCGCTTTTACTTTAACATGTAATGTTGAATTGAAATTCATAACAAACATGAAGAAAGCAAATTAAAACGAAAGATAGGACATGTCTACTAACCGTAGAGGTGTCGAAAATGTAGTCAGCATAGACGAACGAAAAGGAGAGAAGCGCTAAGAGCAACATTCTTGCTTCAAACTTTCTGAGTTGCTTTTTAAAGTGAAAATTTTGATATATCCAATCATACAAAATATTTTTGTCCTTTATAACCTTGAAATATCAAAATTTTCTATCTTTCAAATAGTCTTTGTCGACAAAATGATTCATTCTCGAAAAAAACATTGCCTTTTCCGTGATACGTAGAAATTTTTTTGTTGGACTTCTCCCAGTCATTTAATTTTTTTTTTAATTTCATCCATGTTTAAAATGGAAACATTAACTATGAAATGACATGCAACTCTTCGACTTCGTCAAGAAAAGTAAATTTGAAAGGGAAAATGACTTATTCGATAATGATATAATTTCATTATGTGTTCTCTCAGTAAGCAGAGAGAAATAGTCTGAAGTATGACATGGCATCTTTGAGATGTATTCTAAATAAACTATTTCGATTTACTATTTGTTATTACGTTTTGATCCAGTGGTTCAATTTTGAGGGTTATTTAAACAATTTTATAAGTAATCGAGGATTGTTAGCAAGAAAAGCTGAAATAACTTGATAAAATGTATATGTTTCTGGAGAACATTTGGAACCTAAAATTCCGGTTACTTAAGTTTTAAAGGTATTTCGAATGTATGATTTGTGCTTTTCTGTGAAAACTAGTGTGTATTTTTTGATCTCGACCATCTTTTCACTCCAACTCCTTTGATAGTTGTCTAACATTCAACCAAAGAAACTTCAGGCCCCTAAATTTAGAGGAACAGTTTGTTTTGAACTCAAGTTAAAAGAATGACGAATTCGTGACTGGCTGTTTTTAAAAAAGTTGTATATCGCTTTCCGTCCTCATTATTGGTATTTTTGTTGCAAGCATCTATGTACTATCACAACAACAACCGAAAAATTCGAAATAGCAATGGTAATCTGTAGGGGTCATAATATACCTCTAATTTATGACTTTTCGAAAATAGTGCACTTTACAGCTTTTTACTTCCAGATCCATATAAACTTTTATGGTTACTCAACGGGTAATCTACCATTGTCCAGGTGAACTGCTCTTTATATAGAAGATGACTAGTTCTCCATCTATAAGCTTTCCGGAAGAGTTAATAGATTTATCATTTCTTTTCCTACTCCATTTGTTGTGTGCAACGACTTCTCAAATCTTTAATTCAAACAAATTAGGAACTTATGATTTTGTAGAGAAGCAGCTCTATAATAAGTTACAATCAAACAGTTCAACAAAAGATATGAATTCTAAAAAAAGCCTAGCAAGTTTTAATAATATTTACATTTTATCTATCATTGTGATAGTAAGCTGAGATAGATAGATAGCCAAGTGAGAGAATTAAAAGAGGTGGGAATAGCTTTTTGTTTTTGCGTTTTAATTACTGAACAGTCTGCAGTTTGCAGAGGTGAAATGATAATTTATTTGGTGGTTTGAAAACTTGAACATAAAAGTGAAAAGATTAGATGTTTTGCTACGAGAATTCTTACGAAATAGTTAAAAGAGGTATCATTATTCAACAGGACCTGACCTAACACAAATAAATATTTAGCGTTGAAATATAATAACTATTCGGACATTACAACACAGCTCTCATCAGTGGTACAGCTGCACAAATGATAAAGTTAAGTATCATCGGCTTCTTGATGAAGAAGACTCACAACGCCAGTTGTTTAACACTTATATCAACTCATCCTCTAGTTAAGTTGGGGAAGAACAATTGTTCAATACTGATAATTTATATAATGGCACAAAAAATTCGATATTTTTTAGATATTGTAATTTGTGATATTCGTATACACTTAGTCTTATCTTGAAGCATGCTCGTTTTATGCAAAATTAGCATTCGTGTTTGTTTGTTTGTTTAGATTCATGGAGCAGCAAGAAAAATATTAAACAATTAAAGAGTACATGAATATGATTAGGAATAAACTACACGAAAGACTTCAAAAGTGTATAGATTGTAGGACAAATAGACAAACAGATAAGAGAACGAAATACTGGTTCAAATGATCAATTAATCAAGAACAAGCGTTACAGTGCAAGCAAGTTTTGTAAAATCAGATATCGTGAAAATGAACCTAAATATTTCTAGTAACTAGTTATACAATTTAAAGAGATTGGAGAAACAGTGGAAAGCGCAATTAAAATTAAATTAGTTATTAAAATTAAACCCGTAATTCCCATCGTTGTTATCATTATTGACATCATTATCACAGCAATAGTCATTTACTTAGTAATCAGAATAATCTCGATTATCATCATTTGTCTAACAATTATTATCGCACTTTGTAATTGTCGTTGTTATCTTCATCATAATTTCCATCATCACCCATCGCCATCTCCATCGACTTCATCACATCGCAACTTCCATCTCCATCACCTTCACCATCTCTACCATGATCACCATCATCATCATCATCCCCATTATCACCACCACATCATAATCCTTATCATCATCATCATAATCCCATCATCATCACCACCATCTTTACCATCATCACCCTGCCAACATCACGATTTGCTATTATCCGGTTACAACAAAATTTTGTACTTTTGTTGTTGAGAGCGATTCACCATGCATATGATGTTGTTGTACAACATCATATGCATGGTACTTTAAAGTACTTTTAAATGCATGGTACTTTGAAGCAATATTTAAGGCAATTTGCTCGAAAGACATTTTTTGTTCATCCAAAAAACATCTCCATTTTTGACCATATTTGGACTGGAAAAAATATTTTGAATATTCTGGTTGCTATTTGAAAATTAAATTAATGAATGAAAAGATGAATCAAACGGTGAATTTACTTTTAATTCTTGCTATCGTCATATAATGTCTTCACAAGCAATTTAAGTTGTTAAAATTCAAAACATGTAATTAAGATATCTGACTGAACATAACATTAATAGGAAAACAGGTTAGTTTCAAACAACTAGTTATCCGACAACAGAGACATTCTTCAGGAGTTTTTGGACTCTGCCTCAATGTAGTAATCAGTAGAATTTCCTGATGTTATGTTGTTAAATGTTATTCACTCTTTGATGCTTTACGAGAAGGTTGAGAAATGTTGCAAAATCGAATGAACCGTTTGACCTGTAAGGAATCGACGAGAAATTCTTTTGAAACAACTCATTCTCCCATCTATCATTATATTTGGAATTGCCGCTTCTTTCAATCATGAAATTTCCAAAAATTTTCTGAATTTTGTGAACTACAAAGATTGAAAATTTTTTGGCTGAAAAAATTGAAGTCGAAATATGATACGAATATTGAAATCTTTATTCGAACATTTTGCTCTTCATAAGACTAAAGGAAATGTTTGATAACTAGTTGAAGAAGGGAGTCCATTTTCAATAAATTACCTCTACCAATTTCCAACAACTTAATTTTAACGAGGAATTTCGAAAAACACTTTGTCTTGTTATCTTTGAAATTAATACTTTGTCTGTGGATCCTATCTCTACCTATTACAAATGGATAGTTGTTTTAAGAAGATGTATCTCCGAAATTCCACAAAGTACTAGAGTACCAAGCGATCTTAATAAAATGCATTTCCTATCGGTAACGCAGCTTTCAACTGCAAATGTAGAACGGGTTGTTCAGATAATAGGTATTAACTTTAAGAAAGACAGTTGTTAGGGCACAATCAGTATGTATAACAATTTTATAAATTTAAAAGTTTCTAAAAGTTATCCTATCAGCAACTAAAATTACAACAATTATTTTAAACGCTACAATTAATCATTTTTTTATTTTGAAAGATACCTACTAATAACATGTTTGAGTAGCAAAGAGGAATTGTTCATATTTTCGAGTTTCTTGAATGGTCTGCCTTCTGAAATAACCTGTATGTTTAGCCAAAATGTAGTGAATTGGAATCCTTACTACCTTAATAAGTGATCTGAAAATTTACTTAAATGTTTACCATGAATTATTTGACCACTATCATTGTACTTTCCTGATAATTTCGATAATCTACAAGAAAGCATAGCTGATGTTTGGAAAATTTTATAAAATGCATTGTTTAATTAACATAAAACGATGATATTATTATAAAAATATTTTGTGGATATGACTTTCGTGAACTGTTGGAAATATTGTGTGATCTATCGACTCGAATTGATTAAACCTCAATTTCTTCCCTGTGGAAATTATAATGAACGATAGATAGAAAGCAAAATTTTGATTCACCGAATGTAAACAAAGCTATTGGAGATTAATAAGCCGATCAGCAGTACCGACAAATCCGATATCAATTCAAGTTACTAGTCATAGAATAACTTTTTTACCTTATAAATTTGATCGCCTCTTCTTGTAGTGTAAATTATGTTTGTAATAGTACAAAAATTTTGTTTAAACTAGTTTCATATCACTTTAAGAATAAACATCTTGTGCGACAGGTTAGATTTATTTTAAAAAACTTTTCGAAAATATGTATTAGGCAGATATTTTTTCGGTGATTATCGAACGGATGATTTTGATTGCAAGATAAGAATATTCAATAACTTTTACTTAAAAATTGTTTTTAAGAAAGATTTAGTTGGACCATTCTATGAATAAAAATGATATTGGACCGAAGAAATAACCAATTCAACTCTTATATTGATCCAAATTCTTTAACCATGATTTAATTTTAATTTGATTGCAATTTGTATTGTGTGTTTTAATTTCATGATTCATTAAAATAATGTTCTATTCAATAATATGATACTTCAATATTTATTTCCATTCCCACTTATTTCATTTTTTGCTCAAATTCGTCATTCCTGCAAAATTAAAGTAAGGACTAATTTGACAAATTATTACTTGTTATTAAAACTGGTACGAACTATCCATTCGATTCTTAAAGCAGTGTTTATCCGTTTGTCGTACAATAATTCCATACAATATCTTCCCGTAGCTTGTTCAGGAGATTCAATAAACGATCCTTTAGAATTGGCCTTAAGGTTTATTTATTTAGTTTTTGAATCAGAAATTCCTAATTGATTTTGTTTTGACGTAACAAAGAAGTGATCAGAACTACTGATTTCCGTAGATAATAAAATAGTCATTCAATATTCTTTTTAGACAAAAATTTGTTATTAATTGTAATTCTTTCAAAATCATTGCTAATTTCTCTATCTCTCTCTCTCCCTCTCCTTCCCTCTGAGAACCATAATATTTGCCTTAAAAAATCATTTAAAAAATTATATGGAAGTTCATTTAAGAAAGAAATAATAATCATTAGCTCAGAAAACAACATTATCATCCGAAAATAGTTATTAGCATGCTTAAGTGTGATTACAATCATTTAAAGATTACCTAAGTTAAATATCACATAGTCTAATTCTGGGCGTTTAAAAAGTTTGGCAGTGTTGATTGATTGCAACAGATATCTTAAGGACTGAATGCTTCAACTATTAACCAAAAGCCTTGTGTCTTGAGTAAAAATGCAAATTGTTCAGTTTTCACAAAAGTTCACCTAAGTAAACGGCCAAAGGATTTTCAACTTAAAAGAAGATCTACGAATGTATAGAAAAGGAAACCTAATAAAGCAGCAATCCAGATCGTTACAGCCGTTCATCTTTGCCTTCTGAAAATAAAGTTGAAAAAGAAGTATTGTATTTACAAGCCATTTATTCAATTATAGAAGTGAAAAATTTGACTTCTAATAAAACAGTAATCAGCTCGAAATATACCTTCTTCTTTGTTTAATAGTTTAATAATTAGCAAAGTTAAAACAAACAGTAATTTTCTAGATTTAAACTTCAATCAATAAAATTATATTCAAATAGACTTCGCAGAGCACAAAAACATCATTTTTATGTAATTGATAAGGAAGCGAGCAATAAATAATAATCTTCGATACTTTACTGCATGAGTTATTTATGAAACCAATGTGGTGAGATATACTGATAAGAAAAGAAATCATTTGTTTATTGTTTTCCAAACATTTTTGAAAATTTCTTGCTATTCTTTTGTTTGTTATAACCAATTAAAACGCTCCAAAATATTATTAGAAAGTCTAATGAATGGCTCAGGAAAAGATAAATAAATTTCAATCCTTAATTCAAAAGCAGATTCTGGATTTGGAATCAGTTCTGCAAATAGGCCAGTCGAATTACCAGGTTTTTCGGCGATTTCCGCACATCCTGTAGATACTGCAGCAATAATAAATATAGCAATCATAATCTGAAATCGCAATAAAATAGTCCTAATTAATTAAATTATTTTCTTCCATTCATCTTTTTGTCAGTGATTATGGTTTCGTATCGTATCGAATGATAAAGTAGTTCTTGAATTTGGCCAGCGATGAATTTAGTGCCTTTGGTGTTCTTTAAAAGAGTGATTACTTGGTTAGAAAGAAGCTTACATTAAGTTAGTTCCCTAATTATTTATTTAATAGTTCAGATTATTATGTAAATACAACTACATTTTATATGCTTTGATATTTGACTTCGTTGTTTCTACCATTTGTATTGAATTTCATAAACAAAACTCTAAAGCAGATAATTGTAGTTTACCAAAATTCGTGTCTAAGAGTAGCAATAGAAATAGTTTGATGTAGAAACTTTTGACCTTTCGCATTTCCATTTTTGGATTTCTGGATGTTGTAGAAGATCATAGTATCTGTTACCGATAATTTGGTAATTTGGCAACAACGCTTAGCAATTCATACAAGCAATTTTGAGAATTTAATTTTATTTTTGCAATTTATATTTAGAATTTCTTAAACGAATGAATTGTCATGAATTATTTTGCAACAGTTAATCAATGGTTGTAATACACTTCCAATTATCAGATCCCATGATACTTTTCTTTAGAAATATACAATCAATAACAACACATGCTATGAACATAGTACATATCTGCCGCGTGGAGAATTTAGTCTGATTATCAACAATGACATCATTATTCCGAGAAATATTGAAAATAAAAGTGTCATGGTCATCGAATTAACCGTGTCCATTTGTCGAGCTGTCATGTAGCAATTTGCTATCCAAATTAATAAGCAAATGGTTAATGATGTCTGAAAATAGAAATTATCATGATACAAACTTTTCATATAATATATGTCGAGGATACGCATTTTAGCGTAAACCGTGGTTCCTATCGTTATAAAAATCTCAGGCAAAATTTTCCAGCTTATCATACATCAGATCGCTTCATGATTCAACTCGGGTTGCTCTTGGGATAACAAATGCATGATACGACAAGATATCCACTTAACAAGTTGCTTTTTTCTGTTATCGACAGCTTCGTCCAATGATTGATGATCAAAACTGTTACTCTTAACAGTAATCGCAATAGTGATTAATAATCATAATTGTTATTATTTGTTATCGTAAACCATTGCAATCGTTCATAAGGTGCTCGTTTTCTGGGCGCGTAACCCTCTGAATACCTTTTAAAAATATTCCAATCAACAATATAAAGTTAATTTAATTGCCAATGAATGTTAATAATTTATGCAGTGCTTCTTCAGCTGAAAATTTATTGTTTTGCAAACTTCAACAATAATCTTAGAATTTTAGGAATCTGAGAAAAACGCAAATTGATATAACCAAGTGCAAATACGCGACAAACCAAAAATGATAGGAAGTATCCTGATCTCTCCTTAAAGTTTTTGACACTTAACTATCCCTTTCTATCTTTCCACTATTTCCCTCATTCTTCGAATTCCAAATAAAACTGCAAGAAAATAGTTTAATGGATTTTTAATTCACAGAAAAGGTTGATTTCCGTCTAGCTGATGCTGCTTTTTATGACAAATTACTGGTAGAAAAGAAACTATAGGTGCGCAAATTAAACTTCATATCTCAGGTAAAAAAAAAGATAAACAACTATTTCAATGGTGAATTTAAGAATGGAAGGATAATATTTGCCTCAATAATTCTATACATATCCAATATGCAAATAAGTTCGGTGAATGCAAAAACCAGGTAAATATCTTACTAAATCTATTTCAGATTACCCGTGTGATATTGCATCCTTCCGGATGAGTTTGGCCTTATTGTATATAAACGTGCTAGAATGCATCGGATCTTAATGAATGTGCAAAATTTTGATTCTGAGAGTTGAATATGCCAGATAAAAGTTTTTTTTACTGGTACCTTCAATGACTAAAACACAAAAACATCGACATGTTCAGAAATGAGGTGATCTTCAGCTCTGATTGTATCTTCGATCCGGAAATTGCAAACTGCTTTTATCTTTGAAGGAAGCAATGAACGGTCAACTGGTAGTGAGAACAAAAGAAGGAAATGTTGTAAAAATCATTATAAAGTATTTGGCTGTGGAATTTCAGATTTCGTTTGAAGAAAACAAACCTCTAAGCATCCAGTGATTACCAAGAGATAACCAATCTATCTAGCTACAAATGTTCTAGCTTTTATCTCATCCAAATAAGGTTGCAGCAATTTGCTACAATTGTTAAAATACACATAAAGAAGATCAACCTGAAATTTTTGAGGAAAAAAATCAATAATGCGGATATCCTATGGCCAAGTTACAAGTCTACGAAATTTCACATCTCTGAATCATTTAGACAAAACGGTGGCAGTTGTTGCACAGCAGAAGGAATCAATGTTTGTGTGAGAAAGTTGGAGAAGCCAAAAAGCTTTTTCGGGAAGATATCATTCAGTGATTCACCAGTATGAAATAAATGCAAGAATATCAATTAAGAAATTGCAAATCCTAGAGCATTATACAAACGTGTGCAGATTAAACTTACCCCAAAACTTCCTTCATTCAAATTCCACTCTTTTGTTCCAAATTCTATAGATATTAATAAATCTATTAAGTCGGAATGAATCAATTTATATCTGCTTACATCAAGTTTTAGTTAAGTTGATTATTATCCAGTTTAAGGCAATTCGCGTGGAAAACGCTATTTACAAACCACTTAATAATTACTTTATGCTATCCATCATTAACTGTTGCAGATTCAATTAAGTAACTTCCGTTCTAGTATCTGATCTCTTGCAAAAAAATTATTGTCATACGTGAAAGTTGCAATATTGCACAAGAAAAGAGTATAAAATATCAGTTGTGCAGAACTGTGTACAAAACATGCAAACTACATAGGGCTTGCTTACACAGTTACTTAGATTACGTTATATATATACGGTCGTAGAAAGTTACGTAACATTCTCGGGCAGAACACTGGACTCTCCAGTCTTTAATATGCTGTAAATTGAATAAAAAATGATTTTTTTTTTTTTAATACAGATAATCATCGCTATCGCATAGGTTTATAATACAACATGAGATCACCACCCTGTTTCCAGATGAAATGCTTAACAGTTCGAAGGTCCATTTCTGGATCCAATTTCTAAAAAAAATGCTCATACCGTTTAATACTCAATAAAACGTCCAAAACATTTGAAGTAAATATTTTCAAAAATGATTTTTTTGGGTGGATAAAATGAAATGGTGTAGTGACAAAATAAGATTTTCCTAGAACTCTTGCAATGTAAATTTGTTGCAACAATTAGTTGTACACATAAACATCAGAGAGAAAAGAAGACAAAATAATATAATCTCGCTATTTATGGATTTCTATATATGATGAGGGACTCGGATGCTTAAAAAACAGATTTTTGAATTTAAGCATGGATACTGCATTTTGCATATAAAAGTTAAGCAAGTCACAAGCATACCTGGTCTTGGCAATAAAGTTCAATCCTTTCTTCAATATTTGATTGTAGAGAGGGTGGCAACATTTGAGCAGTAGACGGAATACCATTCTCTGAGTAATTTGCATCGTTAACATTTAATATTTTCTCATAAACATGTTCCATCACTTTTCTCACTTGAAGCATTTCTGTTGCACTTAATCGATCCCTTGAAAAAGTGATTTCCCTACAGAAAATTTGTAAATTTCCACGTTACTGCAAGTCCTATATTATAAAATTTCACATTAAATTTTTTTAAATTTATTTGAATTTCATCGTGAGTTTCAACTGTCAAAAGTTCTGTCATTTGTCTTCCGAAATCATAAGACTTGTTCTTGTGATATGCAAATAGGAAAAGTTTGTTTTTTTCAAAAAAAAAAAAAAAACAGACTTTTTTGGTGCCTTGATTCCAAGCGATGGATGTGGAAGTAGGAAGAATGGCATTTTGTTAAATTTCGGAAGTTGATTTCGTTCGACAACATCCAAAACCCAAGGTGGAACAAAATCTGAAAGCATTTGCGACTCGGTCTCATGTGCTGCATCTCGTATCATCAGCCGAAATATTGGTCGACCAGTTGATTCACTGAAATTAATTGACTTTTTAGAATCATCACCAATCTATTTTGTTAGATCAAGAGATATTATATTTTCCCAGACACTATCGTGATCCAAAATATTGTAGAATTTTTATAGACATAATAACAAATGTGAACACTGTAATTCTACAAATATTCTTGTAGCTCCGGAGTGTTAAGAAGATACAAATGATTTCAGCTCTAATAATCTACAAGCGCAAGACAACTTGATATTATAAATGACAAGCTTAAATTTCCGATTAAGCCACCAGTGCATCCGATATCAAGGGCTTGTGACTACATAAACTTCGTCTTTTCGTCCCTCTACTTATTCATTTACTATAACTAATAAAAACAGTTTAATTACATACCACAAAATAAGTGGAGTATGACCTGGCACGGAATTAAATCGATAAGTGGGAGATTCCTCATCAACATCAGAAAAAGATCGTGACCAGTGTTCAAACAGTGCTCGAAGCAACATGCCGCCATAGTTAACTATAAGTTAAAAAAGAAAAAAATCCATTTTGATTCTCGCTAAACCTAAAATTAGATTTATCGTTTCAAAAAATTCTAATAAAAAAAATGCAAAAAAAACTACTTTTAGTATCATTCTGACTGTTTGGAAATCCAGCATCTTTTGCCGATACCCATGCAGAAAAGAAGTCCGATTCATCCAATGTAATTTGTAGCATCTAAAGAAAAAGAATACCGCTGTTCATTAAAAGAAAAACGTTCCATTACTAACAAAGCCGAAAATTTCCGCACCCAACTGTAAATTCCGACAAAACTAAACATGTATGCTTCGCACATCAGATTACAAGCTCTTTGCATGCTTGCAATTGGCAGCTGTGATGGTCAAGAACGAAATCAATCAAGTGGTAGTTATGAGGCAATGAAATATCAGTTTAATAATAAAAGTGCAGAGATGATTGCGCTTTGATATTTTGGAAAAATTTCATTAATAACTTACACCGCTCTTCAGATCAACTGTGAACCATGAAGGTACAAATACTTTCTTGAAATGATCCTTGATCACTTCTTCCATCGGTCTCTTCCCATGATCACACACCTTAAAAAAGAAACTTAGCTCATGTTCTTTCTGTTTCCATTATATTTGATGGCTACGCTAGAAATGCATTAAAGTTCGAAAACTTTCAGTATTAAAATATTTTTATCCATATTCAGAAATTGCTGCTTATTTTTGAATCACAGTTCATGAAACTGACATATTTGAAATTAACTATGATGAAATAAATTCTTGGTAGAAGAGCAAAATATTAAACCTTTCTTCCTTTTAAGACATCCCACATTGCCACATTGTCTTCGGTATCTTTTGTGACAATATGTCTTTTGTCATTTAAAACAACATGTTGTCTAATGCTTGCAGCACCTGCAGCTTAGTAAAAACTGAATGAAATCATCAAAAACTATGCAACAATTTAAGCTTCTTCATTAAAAAGGTTTTTCCGATACTACATTTGATTCCCTTTTCCAACCTGGAATGGTGATATCAGGTTCATGAATGCATGGAGCCATCTCTCCATATTGATCACTCCCCATCCCAACTGAAATTTGAGCATCACTAAGCAATGGCCATCGTTTGATTGACGAATTCCACGTAGCAACCCAAATGAAACGTGATTCCGAATCGGTCAATTGCAACTGAAAATGAAAACATTAGCTTAAAACCAAACACTACAGTAATTTTTATCAAATTACATATCTCGAAATGGTGTAGTTGAATGAAAAGGCATAAAATTCAATCATGGTACAATTTCAATAACAATAAAATCCTTCCTACCCGTTGTACAGGCGCATCCTCAGTAAACATTAATTGTGCCGTCTTGAAATCGTTGATTGCCGTGCGAAAGACCTGTTTATCTCGTCCTCCGGAATATACATACGAAAAATTACTATCGGTCTAAAATCAATAAAGTAACTTTGCAGAACCTGGAGTACAAAACTTCAATTTTGTACGAACTTTTAAAACATAACTATGACATTATAAAATGAAGAGTATACTGCACAATAATTAAAGAACACAATAACGAAGAAAATGAAGTTGAACTTACTTGCAATGCCCAAACACTCTCTGAATGGCATTTTAGTGACGATATACAGCATTGCTGTCCAATACTCCATAACTTTATCGTACCATCACTGCTGGCCGATATACACTAAAAGAATTGATATATGACACTATGAACTCAAATCTCACAAAGACACAATTACATGAACTTCAGCAAACCAGTTGGCCGAAAACAGAATGATAAAAAAGGATTTCTGCAATTATTTCTTAAATCAACAATTAATGTCAGTTCGGATTCATTTCAATTACATAAAGAATTCCAAATTCATGCCCCGAACAAATGTTAGACGCATGCCTGTGTGCCATCGCGATTCACAATGACTGCCTTAACATTATCGGTGTGGCCACGAAGTTTCATCAATTTCTGACAAGCACGAGGATCGAATACACGAAGCACCTGAAAAACATCAAAATGCTTGAGGTATAACAAAATTACTTTTAACGTGGGCAAGAACAAACGCAGATACTTTTTCTGTTGAGCCAGAAATAACGATTGTCCCAGAAGAGTTTGTTGCCAATGAATAAATGCTATCCTTGTTACCACTTAGTGAAGACGCTGAAAAGTAAAATTGCAATTTCAGTCTTTTCGAAGTTTATATGAACTCCTTGAATACAAGTATTTCACCTCAACCCATAATTCCACTAAAAATTAAGTCGTTGAAGTAACTTTATTCAACCAACTTGTAACAGTATTATTTAATGCAGTTAGTTTTGTCAATGTCGCAATATCCCACAAATAAATAAGCTGATCGAATCCACCGCTTGCAACCATTTCAACATCTCGGGCATACGCCAACGCACGAACATAATCCCGATGCGTCCGCAGCGTTGACATACAGAAGCCTTTTTGAGCATTCCAAACTTTTACTGTAGTATCGCTCGAAGCCGATATTACTGAACTTCAACTTTCATTTGCAGAAGTAAACTTTATTTTTTGATAAGGACAGGAAGACCTAGCTATTTAAGTTACTTTTAGAAAGTCGGAAAGCGAGATTTCTCCGAAATCAGCAAGTAAATTTCTTATAACTGCAATGATTCATCTCTTCGGAAGAAATCGAAAAGTTTGAATATTAATCTTCTTGATCTTTAGTTTTATGGAAAACCATTATTTTTCTGAAATTAGTTGGAAATCTGAAAAAACAAAAACCGCACGATTCCGTCCACCACAGCAAAGCACTATATCGTTAACCCAGTCAGTATGATGTTCCATTGATTGTAAGTGAAGATCACGTCGAACTCTTGTCCTTCTATTGATTGAATAACTCTCATCGCCGCAAAAAGTTCCTTCTTTGCTTATTAACTGTATAAAAGAATGCAATTTTAATATTTTGATAGTCTTAAGTTTGCCATGCATAAACTATCACCCTCAAATATGGCAAATGACAATCCAGCTTTTTTTAAATTCAAATGAAGCCCGGAAATTTATTACCATATTTTGACTTCTTTATATTCCATTTTCTATTGTTTGAATGCATCTCAAATCTCTGAACTTTTTCAGATAATATTTTTCATCAAATTTAGTCATTTGTATTAATCCTTCATGTTTACAGTATTTTTATTTTGTGTAATGTTTGGAATTAAAACTTTAACAGCAACCCGAAAGTTGTCATCTTTACGATCAGGTGATTTCCAGATTCGTATAATAGTATCTGAGCCACCGGAAAAGAGACGGCCTGTTTGTGCATCGTATTGCAAACAGTTGACACCTGAACGATGCATCGGCTCCTTTTCATCCCGAATCACAAATGAAACCTTGATAAAAAATTAGTGAAAATTTCTAGCGTTGAAATCAGAGAAACTAGGAAATGGAAAAACAGAGCACATTTGACCAGACAAGCAATGGACTGTGTAACGTAATTAACCTGTACTTTCTTCTTCACCGGAACAGCTGTCATGCTTCTAACTTAAACTTCCGGAATAAATATTGAGCATCACATGAAACCAACCCACTACTGTGTTTTTCTGCAATGGAAAAGATGAAAATCTAGGTTTAAAGTTATGGAACCAAATACTTCCGAGATCAAAATGACTTGATGTATTCCACTCATTTTGATGAGCATCTTATATTTAAGTCAGAAATTCAAAAAAAACAGAAACCTGAAAGAACCGACCTTTAACGAAGCGGCCTTCCTGCAATCAGGGAACTGACAGCCAAAATTCTTTATTACTCCCAACCAGCAACAGTGAAAAGGACCTAACGTACATACTGAAATTTCGAAGTTCGACGAAACTTGTGAGCAAAAATCCGAGCTTGAAATATGCCAAATGCTATTCCACTTCAATATTCCCAAATATTATTGATAGCTTTAGCAAACGCAAAAAAACCATATCAATCATCAAAGATGTGTCGAAGAATCAAGAAAGCCCAATGTCACCAACTTTTATCTATATCTTACACAGATTGTTATTACTCGGAAGTTCCATTTCATATTTCGTTACCAGTAAAGGCTAAATCTCTTGTGAATACAGTTTCTGTCATATAATTAACGCTTTTCAATAAATTTATTTGAAAACAACGGAAAACATTTCCACATATAAATGAATATAAATTTATTTGAAAACAACGGAAAACATTTCCACATATAAATGGAGAAGACAGTAACGAGAATAAAAATATTCTGACTGAATTGAAATCTCAGTATCGTGTAAAAAGTGCAAAAACTTTAAACTTCCGATCCATATTAAGAATGATGACACCAAAAAACTATTAACGTTTTTACAGAAAATGAAAAAAACAATATCTTATAACTATAACTAAAAAAAGAAAAAGTAAACAACATCACTCATCTCTTCGAATTATCCTCCTTATTTGCAATCGATAAAAGGCTCAAACTACTGAACAATTACCTTATGACTTCAAAGCCACTAAAAGGGCTGTCAAAGGGAATAAAAAAAAACTTTGAATTGTGTAAAGTTGATCGATATTTTAATCCAGTGATTTAAACCTCAAAATTTACAAGAATTTCAACAACACTCGAAGGACAAAAGAATCCTTTAGTAAGTTTAATGATTTTAAGCAAAAATATCTTCTCGGTCAGCAGCAGCTACACCTAACGGGTCATCGAATCCTTTGAAGTTTTGGAAGTGCAGTGGTCGGTGGTCTTCATGATAGAACTCTTTGGGATTTGTCAACATCAAATCATAACGCATATTCGCCTCATGTCGGACGCCTGCAACAAACAACCACTGCGAATGTATTCTAGTACAGAACAAGTGGAATATTTCAAAAAATCTGATTTATAAACATTCTGAATGAAGTGAGAAAAACAAAAGTTATAATTTATAAAGTTATACCCATGAAATTATAATTCCATATCCCTGACGATGGTACCATAAAGTAGCCAAGAAAACGATCCGATAGAAGCATCTGAACTTTTTCATAATGCGATGGCAGGTAACCTTTCGGATTATTACTCTGCTTATCAGTGTTATTTCGAGCCCATTCAAAACCGCTGGGCGTCAGTTTGTAAGCAGTTAATGATACCGATCCCGGAGTGAAACTGAAATGGTATATTTCGTAATCTTATCAAAATGGAATCGAAACTCATAAAAATTACCTCACCATGACAATAACATTTTTAAACTGTTCCAACAATAAATGAAAAAATGAGTTAGCCAAATCCGTCATAAAGTTAATGCTCTGCTTACCTGCAAGTAATAATAACTGTCTTTTCACCATCCCAACTTTCATTTTCCAATAAAATTTTTGCATGTGACGTTACATCCTGTGGTGATAGCTGAGGTAGTTCGTTTGGTTGGGTGTGCATCCTAAAAACAATCACCTGAGGCATTTCATAACTAAATGAGTAAATCAGAGTTGATAAACACCATTGACGGGCTGTAAAGAATTACAGACGTTCATGGCTATATAACGACGCCTTTTGAATTATATATAACTGTATGACATTTCAAAAGAGCCACTTACAAATAAGTTTTCCCGTATTATTAACTCTCATTTACCAAATGTCATTTGGAATTTCACTCTTTCTTTCCCATTTCGGAAATAAAGATTTCTATATCCTAAAGTTTCTAAATACAAATCCTTACCATCCAAGTGGTTCGAGATCCTTAATAAATTCATGAGTAGGTAATTGGTTGGGAAGATGCACCAACTGATGAGTACCCCACTGTGGTGGTAGTACAATACAGCGAATTTCTTTTACCTGAGGGTTATCAGGTGGCGATATCCCATAGAGATAACCAGCGACCTGTAAAGAAACATTGCATATTAAAATCAATAAATCAAATTCCAACTGGCAATTTTTACTTTTTTACTATATTCTTTGTCGATATATTTCGGGACTCTTGAAATTTGAAAAAAAAAAACAAGTACCTGAGTTCTTAAATCCGCAATAATGATGAACTTCTTTAAAACATTCTTCGGCAAGATATATGTATAGCCAGTGTCTTTGACGTCATCCGAATTAACATATATGTGCTGTGTTCGCAAATGCAAATTTGTTGCGCTGATTGCACGGATTCGCCATTCCGTGCGCGATGCAAATGTTTGACTCTTAAAAATCAGTTAGTTAGAAGTGATCACTATTTGTCATAGGATACAAGTGCAAACGCATTAGTTACAGCTTTTTACAACAAATGCTGCTTACTCTAGTTAGCCTCCAAGCAGTTTTTTAACTTTTCATAAAATTATGCCTATCATTAATAAAATTTACAAACTGTTCAAAAATATCTCGGGATTCGTCTAATGTTCAAAAATCTATCACCTCATAATTGCTTGTTGTTGCTGATATGATTTCATCGCCGTGCTTGTTGACCGTGCGAGTTGTGGTAGCTGTCACCTGGAAATGGAACAATAAAAATCAACTGAACTGACAAAAGCATAGTTCATTTCTAGCTTATATTCTGCCAAATATAACAAATAATATTGAAAAAGAAAAAAGCCATTCTAGCGAATAGTTCAAATATGAAATTCGACGCCTGTCATCAACTTTGAAGGTTAATTGAGTGGATGAACTTACTTGACTCTGCTCTTTTGTCTGCTTTTCAATATCAGCTATTTGTTGACGTTGGGCTGATGGAGCACTGATTTCCATACCCAGAATAATATCTCTTACTTCACTTTGGGTCAGTGATGCAACATTCACATTATTTTTTTTACCATAATCAGCCAAAATCATATCTTTCAAGGCTAACTCAACCTGAAACGCAGGAAATAAGTTGAATTAATTTTATTCTAAAGATTAAAACTTTGAATGAAGAAAACTAGTAGTCTGAAGATCTGTACAAACCTTAATCCAATCTTCATCACTCAGAGATGGCCATATATGATGAGGTTCTGTTATTGTGGTCTTGTCTGGTTTTAAAATAACTTTCGTTTTGTCAGGGTTGATATGCATACCGCGCATTATTAATATGACACGTGAAAATGCAGTGTAACTAGAGATAGTCTGAAATGTAAAACTGATTCATATAAGAGTCTGAGATTTTTCCTTTCATCTCTTTTTTCGCTAGAGTTCATTATTTTTACTATCAGTCTGAAACCATATTTAATGATTAAATTGCAGTGATTGCGAAAACTTGTTGACAGAATTATGGGTTTAGCTACATCACTAACTCTAAAAGTATGTATTTGTTTTCAAAATACGAAGTCAGTATTTCTAATCTAGACATATAAGATTTCACAAAATCCAATCCTGTGCAATAAGATATAGAAGCTTTTGTTTAAGCCAATAGCATAAACAAGACTGTAACAAAAATGAAATCCGAATCATACCTTTAGCCAATCGTCATATAAGTTGAACAAGACCATTTGTGGTTCGGTTGCTTTCAAAATCAAGTCACCGAACTTTTCTACCTAAACATTTCTTTAATTTGAAAATTATATTTACAACTTCCTAATTTAAAATTGATATTTAAAACAGTGGAAAACTGTATTTACTTCAATAAAACAACGTAGTCTTAACCTTCATGATAGCCTGAAATGGTAACATCAATTCCGATCCCTTGATAACAATATTCGGAAAGTCAAGCAAGTGAACTTCCAAAGGATCCAACATGGCTTTCCGAGTTACGATGATTTGACGTGGTTGTTCCTCAACTGGCAAAGAACGAATCAGAGCTGCTACTTCTTCAGCTGTTTTCCACTTAGCTAACTAAAAAATATTCTATCATAATAAAATGAGATCCGAAACTGTATGAGTTAAAAGTTAAATGCGAAAAAAACCGAATACAATTACGAAACGTACTTGACTTAACCGTTTCTGTCCAGCCCATACACTTGTATGAATGATTTTTAAAAAAAGTTGCCCAGTTCGCGGGTTGAAGATGAAAATGGCACCATTGATAGGCTTCGTTGTTAAATTTCCTTCAAATGTCTGCAAAACATTGAAGTTTTGTGTTATTGAACTGAACATTTATTATTTTACCAAAACAGAACTGAACTGTCTGCCTTAGAATAATACGAAATGAACATCAAAAGTTGCCAAGAAAAAATCCGAAACGCCTGGTAATTTCAAGAAAGTTTTTGATCAGTTTATATGACGAATGAAAATAACCTTATGGATCGTCACTCGATAAACATTCGTATCGTCTACAAACCAAATAATTTGATTGCTGAATAATTCTCCATAATTTTGTGATGTCAAGTACGGTTCTGTAGGTTCAGAGGAATATAACTGAAGACCTTTACGAATACGTTCACGCAACACGTAAAAAGCAGGATTGGCTTTGATAATTTTCGCCATGGCTTGTCGAATCAGCGGTTTCATACCAGGAAACCAGTTTCCATATGCACTGAAAAGTCGATTTTATTGAATTTTTGATTTAGGTAAGAAAATTCTATTAAATTTAAACTGTCAATCACAAAATATGATAAATAAAATAAAAAGGAGAAATCTTACCTATACAAGTTATAAGCTAAGTCGATTGCAATTAAAACACCGGTTGGTGATGGATAAATCGACATATTATCAGTGGTATAATCAAGAAATTTTGCTCTCGCGTAACGTTCAACATCATGTGAGTCATAATCGCCCCAGCGTAACTGAATATCCAACCAGTACTTCTGCGTAGTCGTGTTGTCCATCACATCCCTGAAAATTTTTTTGAAGCTAAGATGTTTGTTCATGGAAGGTAAATCAACATATCGGGAGCCCACAACTCATTCATTCATATCTCGAAGGCTTGATCTCTGTTCCGTAATCTTTTGCTTTTTTTGAAAATAGATGATTATAAGTGTCAAGCAAACCTGCTACGTACAGGTAAAACAAGATGATGAATATATAAAACAAAAATCCCCAAACATGATGACGTACTTCGTGTCAGCTAATAAAGATGGTCGAGATACGTGCCACTTATACTGTGCGAAAAGAAGGATATCAGCACATGAGCTGTTCATTTTATAAGATTTTCGAGGATGGATTGTTTCTTTTTGTACGGTCTGGATTTCGAGCGCGTCCAGTTCTTGATCAAATACCTAAAAATGTTTTTTCTTTTTAGAAGATAATAATTCTACATTTTACATCCTCAAATATCCTGTATACAAAACATACCTGACACAAATCCATAACAACCGATTCGTGGATCTTCTGCCACAAGTGTGCACGAAATATTTGAATCAGCGATATTTTTAGTGTCGGAATTTTGCCATGCATGAAAATGCCAGTAAGATCAAGTTGCACTTGGAAACCAACGTAGACCTGTATGTCAAGCTCATTCGATTTTCAGACAAACTCGAATCAATAAAAATCAGATACGCATAAATAATTAAAATACAAGCTATGAAAGCAAAATTAACATTAGCTCGATTAATAGTAGGCGACCACCACAAAGTGAAACGTCGATTCGGAATTTGATTCAAACCAGATCGCTGGGCATTGGTCAATTTCTTAAATTTCATCGATTCTTCGAAACCAGACGCACGCTCCCAAAACAGACCTTCCCATGTAGGAAAGTAGGTACCCTGAAAAAAGCCACCTACTAGTGTCAATAACTTGATTGTAAATTTGTAAAATTAAATACAAAATAAGAAGATATAAATATAGATTAGTTTAAATTAAATAAAATGAACGTACTCGAAATAGCGTGTGTTCAAGAATACCTTCAACACCGCCCAAAGCTTGAATCATATCCGTACGATAATTATTTAAATTCCATAATTTACCATCATGTCGTTGGTGCGTCCACCAGAATGGATTTTGTTTCAGAATCTGAAAACGTCACCAATTCAAAACAATTTTTTATTTAAATTTGAACTTCACGAAAACCACAACTAACTTTCAAATTAATACTACAAAATTGACTTATGAGACCTGATAAGTTTTAAATTCTGTCCTCACTCGCCACCCTTTATCATACGCCAATGTATGCCGATCTTTTTGAAACAATGTATTGATTCGTGGAATTCCACGATCCCAGCTGTCGTCCAAATCCTCAAGAGTTAAACGACGATTCTGCGCATTTGCTTCTTGTCTTTTAAGAGCATATTCAGCCCATACCCGTTGTGAATCGATGAACTCGGCTTCCCATGGCTAAAAACGAAAAGTCCTTGAATAAACAAAATCATTAGGAAAATTTCATACATCAAGTCTCACCAAAATAATTTGAAACATTTGACAGAAAATTCCCGAACAAACCTGAATGTAACGATATAAGTTCGGAATAAGTTGATCTTCATCGTGCGTCATGCCGCTTCGGAAATGAGTAATTCCACCCTGGTCGGTTTGTTTCATCCATCGCAAATCAGACTGTGGAATCAGCACATGTCCCATTGAAAGCATACCCAATCCGCCGATTTCTTTTGGAGTGTAGAAAACTACCGGTGGGAAGCGGGCAGGCATTTTGGAGTTTAATCCAATCTTGATACTAAAATACAAGGAGATTTGTTGACTACTTCCAAGAAATTTTAACTGCATTTTTGATATGAGAACTGTGGCAAGATATAAACTTGCTAAGCAAGCGCCGTAAGATTACAGGCTTCGTATCTCTGAATGAAAAGAAAGGGAAAATAATGAATGAAAAAATTAAAGAAAAATTCCAACCACTGACAATTAAAGATTGTTTTAAGCACTGATACTATCACTATCGATCTACTATCACTTTTTCTTACAATCATTGAGATTATTAAATGTGACTGTGCCATAATTTTCCATATTATTACTTTTCTACAAATCATTTGTAAATGATATATAACGGTTCTAAGCACTAATCTTTTACTAAAATCATCGTAGAGTCATTTAGTGAGCATCTACCAACAGTTGCGTAACTGCATCCCACAAAAAGGTAGAAAGTCAGTATTCCAGACGAAAATAACGATGTCAATGCCTGTTTTAATCCACTCAGATTAGCGATAAAACAAAGTTTTTTGAAACTATTTATTAAAATGATGAGCGAATTACCGAGTTTGGATCTTATTTTCACATTTCACCAATAAATCTAACAATTCTTGAGTGTTAACAACTGCTTCTCTGAAATATGTCATCAATCCAATTAGCGCCGTATTCCATTTGTTTACGATCTGAAACAGCATGAATTTTAGCCAATTTATTTTGAAAATTGTTGACCAGTACTCATATGAAACTAAAAAGATATGATAACATACCTTTGTAAAGGTGGTAGATCCAGAGGACATAAGAATCTGTCGAATACGGTTATGGAATTTCAATAAAGATTCCTCATCAACTTTCAAAAAACACTGTGCCGTACGTTCTTTTGTAACCTTCAAGACAATAAAATGTTAAAACTCTTTTTCAAAAAAAGAAAAAACTTGAATTTGAAAAGTCACAGCAATATGTGAAATAAAAACCTCATTCTGCAAGTTCCAAACACCATCACGATGTGTCAGTTCTTCAGTTGCCATGCGGCACTTCGGCAATATTCTGCACTCAAAACCACACATGTCGAACAATAAGTTTGGATTATCCTTACTGTACACCGACACAAATGAATTCTCCCATTCGACAGTGGTAACTGATCGAGGCAAACGATTCTGCAACTTTTATTTTATGATACTGTAAAATTTCTAAGCCCCACCAAAGGTAATTTCACCAGTGATTTCGCCATCATTTTGGAGCCATCTATGTGCTACAAACCTGAATTTTATCTAAAATTGCAGTACTATTATAATACTGTTTTTATCCACTCATGATCTTCAATGGATAAAAAAAACTCTCACTATCTGCCAACTTCGTTTCAGTCATGTAAAAACAAGACGGTAGGTTTAGCTAAATAAAAAGTTTCGAAGCTGGATTATACAAATACGAAAAACAATTCTGCCATTACCAAAACTGGGACTCTATTTTACACTCAGCTTATTATATCTCCAAGATAAATAGAAATTCATTCACGATAATAAATTAAGGATCAAAAAAAAAAGAAAAAAAAATATTTTGTGCACTTTAACAGCACAGCATTGTCAATATATTACAGATGGAATGGAACATGAAAGTTTTTAGTATGAGCTTGCGAATCTTCCGATTAGAGAAAAACAAATTAACCGAAAAACATAGATACATAAAAGTAAGGAGATGAGTTTTCCTTGTTATACAAATGTCGAACTCTTGGACACTCAAATAACGAGGAATTTTCTCTATTTTGGGGAAATAAGATCCAAAGCTTGATTTTTGTTTTTCTCCAGCAGCAAACAGCCTCAAAAGCCTAACTGCGACTTAACAACTTTCCGAAAGCAAACCTTGATATCCCAGAAAACAGCACGGCCTAAGTTAACATCATGCTTCATTAGCCTCATTCGTGCGTCTCGTGGCCAACACTTTTTGTTATTATAACCAACTATATTTTCATTGTTTGGATCTGGATGTTCGGTCAGATAGCGCTGGATTAAATCTCTTGCATCATCAGCCGAGAATCTTGAAAATCCAGGTTTTTTTTTCATAAAATTGGTAAAATATTAAAACACTTCAGTAGCTTGGAACTCAAAAAAAGTACCTGAAGAAAATCCAGATTTTATCGATATATCGACAGTATAATCTAATAGGATGAACAATCTCCGTTGCAATGTCTTGATAAGTGAGGAATTCATTTGGACACTGAAATATTGCCGTAAACACTGTGCACATTGCTTTTGTCCATTTTAACTTGATCAACACATTTCAATTATAAAGTTCACCTGAGGTGGTCCAGCTATTTCACTTGCTCGTCTAAGACCAAGAATTAACAGATCTAAAACCAATCCATAGTACTGCACAATAAACGATGCAAATTGCAATCCACGAATGATACCAAACGAATTGGTATGGTTCATATCTTTGTAATTGATTAAAACGTTATTTTTTGCTGTCATGTAGTCGGCAATATTGTGATCAACGATCAGTCTGAAATATGAAATAATATCCTCTAAACAAACATCTAACACTAAATTCATTGATTTTACAGTATCATATTTTGCAGGTGGACTTTGTGTCAGCAAATAACAACAAAAATATATTATACGAAAATGTAATACCAACCTTAACAATCTATTCAGCAAAGTCAAATCCATTTTTTCATAAACTTTTTCTAGTCTTGCTTCCAGCATGACATCACATTCACCTTCAACGGTATCCCAAACTTCTTGCAAATTGTTTATACCTTGGCACCTAAAAAACCAAAAGGTAAGTTCGAGATAATATTTCCAAATCTACTTCACACAAAACTGAAGGAAATGTGCGAATAAACCAAAACATACCATTTATATGTAAGAAGCGGTGGTGGCTCAGTGTCACTCGGTTTAATCCAATTTGGGAACAATCGACGCTTGTCTGCTTCGTACCATAGATACTGATCCAAATAAGCATCCGTGACTTTCTCTAGTGGTTCAATGTCATACACAGGCACTAAATGAGAATAGAGATCCATGAATTCAATCCCCACTTCCTGAAATTTTAGGAACGATCGGTCTTCCACTGAAACATCGCTTCGAAAATTTACAAATTCTGCAAAAACAAAGCACATCAAAAAAGTATGTGATAAAAAAAATATTGGAAGTCAAACAAATAACCTTGAATGCTCGCTGCGTCAGCATGTGTCGTTTAATACGTGAGAGTGCCTCATGAGGATTATCATATGCTTGCTCGATTAATGCCAATTCTTCTCTTTGACTTTGATTTAAACGATTTTTGACTGAATATGCCTCCTAAAATAATATAATTCCTGACAACTTCTACTGATTTCTGACAACTTATGAAAAATCAAATCGAACCCAAAACTAAATCAGATTTAAAGAAGGTCTTGTTTGCACCTTCAATCGTTCTAGTGCGAGAATCAGTAGTTTAGTGTCGTGTTTGTATGACAGTGGTGGAAATGGGATCGGCGAAAAACGTCTTGATTCGAGCCAGTGTACAGTTGTCGTATAAACTGCTACGGCTTCTTCAGCACTAATGTATGGGCCATCCTTCAAGTAATTATGCTGTCGCTCCTGTTCAGCCTGAAATTTGGACGCAAATAAAAATTATGATATAAATACATGAAATATTAAGTAACTGGCGAAAAACGAGTGTTATTCAGTGAGCAATCTCAATAGCAAATGCAAGCATAAAAACATATTTTTGGATTAACGCATGGAAACATACTTTCAAATACAAACGCGTTAAGCGACCAAGATTTTTTTTGCAAACAGTCTTATCAACAGTGGCACCACGGCGAACACGTTCACGATTGTAATGAGCAGAATTTGTCCACCAATCTGCCTTTGCTTTCACATAACGCAGAATCATATTTTCAACCGGTGTCGGTAGTCCAGGTACCTGAATATGAAAATTTTCCCTACTTTGAATGGCATAATTCAGAGTTTTCTAATCCAATCAAATGTTTCACCTTCCACGGTATGTTAGCTTTCCAGCAACGCCATGCCTCACTCAGATGTTGCAGGATTACTCGTGCCTTATTCTGCTTGATTCCTTCCGGCATCATATCAAGAATGTCGTGCATTACAGCAGCCCTAAATCAAATTTTCCAATTTAAGAATGTTAAAAGCTAGTTATAGTTCTATCAAAATTTGAGCAATTAACCACTAAATTTACCTTAGTTCGAGGTCAAAGTGTGATTCTACTCTTTGCTTGGTCACAGTCTTCGCAACACCTTTCGAGTGACGACCTTCAAACTGACGCGACAAAAGATTTCCAAGCCATCGTTCCAAAAGTGGTGTAATTCCACGCATGAAGAAAAGCCACACTCGCCATCCTGGTGCCCATACGCCACATCCCGGACCCTTACCTGAACTTGGGAATCAAATTTATTTTAATAATCTCTCCCAATCCTTCCATTATAGAAGTAGGTTCAGTAATCAGAACACGTGTCGCAAAAAATAGATTCTAAACAATAATTCTTCACTTACCTACAGGTCCGGTATTGAAACGATAATAAATCAGGTGCTTCAAATCTTTACACATACGCACTTGTCTCATTAATTTGTACTTGTAACGATACATGCCCGTAAGTTGGCCAACATGAGAAAAAATGTATTGTAGGCCATCAGCAAGCTAAAGTAATCATATTAATTATTGTATTTATGAAAAACATATGCATACAGCAACAACTTATCATTTGGTAACTTCAAAATGTGTTTAACACGATTCTAAATGTACCAGATTTTAAATTTAAATATGAACTAAATCTTATTAAATGTACCTGATAAGCATCCACATTGTTCAATCGATACTGAACATGAGCATCAACCACCAATTTTGTAAGACGTAAGATCTCACGGCACAAATGAAATGCATTACCGAAACGAGACTTTTTGCGCTCCTTAGTTGTTAATGTTTTCACTGGCTGAAAATATCAGAAGTCAAATTCATTATTAATTAATGGGAGAGGATCGGCTCAACACTACTAGAATATTACCTTCAAGTTGAAATTATAATCCAAATGGAGATAATTCAAGTTCTTGCGATGAATCAATAAATTAAGCATATTGTAGCCTTGTCGCAATACTTGCAAGCCAGCTTCAACCCAATCAAGTGTGGTTGATTGGAAGAACTTCGTTGATTTAAATGACCGAAACAGATAACTGGAAGCAATTCAATTCATGAAGCAACAGCGAGAAAAGTGGTTATCTTAAAAAGCAAAAAAAGCGTTTCGGAATCCCAAACAATGACAAAATGAACCAACCGTCGCTTTTGAGGTTTTGGTGGTCGATGACGCAAAGCATTTAGCACAAAAACTTTAAGCAATTTCTGATACGAAACACGAACTTTTACCGGCATTCCTGAAATTAAACTTTGTGTGTGCGATGAACAAAGTGAACATTAGTTGAGAATTACGATAACAAACCAGATGGACAGTGTTCACGGTACCACGATTTCACAAGCGGTACATCGATCGCTCTTCGTGTACGCCCCGAACGCATGTTGAATGGTCGTGGAGCCCACATTAAAGCTATCCCATTGCCAGTGTTTTCCGTGTAAAGCGGCGTTTCACTGAAGATTGCTTCAACTTCTTCCGGCAGTATAAAATCTTCGTCATCGATTGGAGATGGTTCCTTGTTCTAAAACTTTTATATCTTCAGAGTTGAAAAATACAAACCATGGAAAAAAATCAAGAACTGTTTTATAGATGTAGCCATTACAGTCTTGCGACCTTTATTGGTACTCACTGCAGTCGCTCGCCTTACATTAATGGCAATTCTAATTTCGGTTTCTGCTCTCGATTTGATGAATTTTACAACCAAATCATTGTGCAACAGGAACCGAATAATTTATAACTTAACTGTGTTATAAAAGTAAAAAACAGGAACGTATCTTAGAAGTAAGGGAGTTTCGCAAAGTTGTTTTTTCTTTTTTTGGATTTTGGACAAACAAATGAATTAATCCAGTTAAAGAAATCGAAATTTCTAACTAGGTCTAAAATGTGCGAATCTGCAAATCTAAATAACTCGAAAACTAATAGAAAACAGTCAAGTTGAATACCAAAAGTAGAATGAGAAATCACTGCCGAACATTCAAAAGAATAACTGTATCATTTCTTTCAGAACCATACATCAAAATTGAGTAGTGATGCAGAATGATATGGCTTAAAGATTTTTCGAAAATTTATAGAAAAAATTTGAGATTTAAGCAGTGACCTTTTCTGCTGAGCGCTGCGCTATTGGATTAATCAGAGGATCATAGTAAAACGCTGGCAAATCAGGATCTTCTGTTTTGATGAAAACAACTGAGGGTGTGTGGTACCTGAAAAAACGTTGCGACCAGCGTACAGGTGTAGATTTTTCCTCATATTTTCCAAAAGATACTACATCTTCTAAATTTTATAAGAACTACGAACTGATCTAGTTAAATATTTGTTGACAAGCTTTAAATTCCTAATTTTTTAAAAAATGAAACATACCAAGATACTTGCACCGGTAAACTGTTTATAAGATTATTATACATAAACGGAAAAGCAATTCGGTATTCAGTACGAATGGGAGCTCGAATGATCACTTTGTTTATGTCGTTAAACTCATTCCAATCTTCATCGCTATAAAATAAAGTAACCATCACTACACGCGTTTTATAATTATGTGGAATAATAGAATCGCTTATTATCTTCAGAGTCTCCTGCCCCTAAAAATTTAAAAACCGGAAAGGCTAAAGGCAATAAACATAACTTACAGTGCATTGAGATCCTTAACCAATGGTTCAAATTTCGGGCCACCAGGAATTGCAACATTCAGGGCTTTGGCAGTAAAAAATGATTTCAAATCAAACAAATAAAAATAGTTATCATCCACAAGATCAGTCAATAACTGATTGGCGAGACGATATAGGGTAGCCATCATAGGTATACTGAACGCCCAACGTCGATACGTCGTTCCATTAACAAATCTGAAATAAAATAACTCCATTTTTTAGAAAAAGCAGATTTAAAAGACAAAAAAAAAAATCTTGTAACATGCAAAAAACAGAATTACTGCGCCTAAATTCACATATCTCGTGTTGATGTGAAATAGAACCATTTATTCTGAAATATCAGTTGACTAAAGAAGTTCAAACCTAGTTGTAGACAATGGCTTGTGGTCATAGAACCACTCTGCTACAGTTTTATCTTCATCCTGGTCAAGTTCCATCTGAATTGGCTCCAAAGGTTCTACATCCAGGATGTTGTCTGCATAGTCCAGAGGTGGTTCTTCGTCATCAAACGGCGGGAAACGCATGCGCTGAAATCAAGGAAGCGTAAACTGCATATCCATTTTATTTAGCGAACCTATTTTCTACATCCTCAATAATTTCAATTCTTAACTGCTGTATTTGGATAAAAACTAATCGATTTCTTTTAAGCATACTATTTTCCAAAACAAGCAGCTACAAACTAAAAACCAATATTACCTTGAAATGTCGTCGATCCCTTTTTTCTCGTCTCATCATTATCCACATTGTGCCCCATTGCGCCATATATACAGGTTCAATCACACGAGGAATTTCATTCACAAATGTTATCGCACCCGTTATATGATAAAGCACCTGTAAAACTGTTTCATAAATTATACTTCTAACGGTGAAGTGTTTCTATAGCAATTAAACCGTTTCGTTTTATTGAAATACAGGTTGTATAATAGATTAGCTACTGATTAATTCTACGAACTGTGTAACTCTCTCTTTTCCGCTTTTCCCAAACATAATTATTCAGAATTCAGAGTAAACAGCTATAGTGATATACAATCAAAAGTTCCACGTTTTTGTTAAATCTGAATTTAAGCCGTCAAACTTGAAATCAAGAATTCAACCTCGAAAAACTTTGTATTTAAAAGGAAGTTTTGTGGATGTATTTTTAGCTTTAGTTCAACAAGCTCAAAAATTCGATATTTCTAAAAAATTACCTTGACATCACGAATTTGCTCCCATGGCATTGGCATATTTTCAAGAAGTTTCAGAACTGCATGGGGCATATACTTCAAAGCTCCCAAATAAACTCGTTTATCATGTCGATATTTTCGTGATGTCATGTCACCGTGATCACGGATAATTTTCCGGACATGCTCTGAAATTATCATTATCGGATCAGCGATAAATGTGCATAAACTTCAAAAGCATAAGGCACAGTATAAAATGTCTACATTTCTTCTATTTTGTACTTGACGTGGTAGATAACGATGTTTCTAAAACAAGAAAGAACAGATGTCAACCAGCAGTTGGGATGTATTTTTCAAGTTGAATCTAGAATATAAATAAAGTTGATTCTGCAAGAACTTCATTCTGGAAATATGTGTACACAGCCCACACAAGTCTCACACATGTCGTAGCAAAGTTTATAGTCAACCTGGTGGCATGTCCTCCTTTTGTGAATCGACAAAGCCAAACTTCCGTTTTTCCGCATAACGTTTCGACTGTAACTGCTTCCATTTCCGTGCTTTCTCTTCCAAAATATTTTCAGGAAGCATTTGTGGTGGTCCAGCATGATGACCTCCAGACTGTGGTTGTGTGGGTGGTTGGAAAAAGGTTCCAGATTGTGAAGTAACATTATTAAACGGCGCTGATACTGGTAAAGACATTCCTGTAATTAAGTATCTTGGAAGTCAATTTTTTTTTTATGAAACCTAAAACGATGCGTAGATCAGAACCTAGCAATTACATAGTTCACTATAAGTATGAGTTTCGATATTTGACTCTTGATGGTACAAACTTATTCTCCACCATAATTTGGCGCAATTGCTGAATGAACTCGAGAGTCATTATACTAAGGAAGTAGAAATAGCTGGCAGAAGAACGCTGAAGGACAAATGGAATGATGGCTGAGGTAAGCAAAGTTATATCTCATGATTCAAATCATCGTCATTCTAATCAGAGAAGGATTACAGGAAATTGCCTAATACAGGTATAACAACTTCCTTCAAATTAAGCCACAAGCGATACATGATCGCATACTTCCAATGCATATGCTGTACTGATACGAAACTGCAACTAATACGCAAATATCTTAATCATACCTACCTCTCACACCTCGATACCGCCGTTCCCGACTTACCTTTCACACCTTGACACCCACTGCCCCCACCTACCTTTCATACCTCAACACTCTGCGCTCTTTGCCCCATACTTCTGGCAGTATACCAATAATAAATCACGGTACTCAATACATCCCTTCAAGAATTATATTTTCTACGACAGCATAGTGTCTGTTGTTAATGACTCCTACTCAAGCACAGTTATTCAAAGGTCAGGTCGTATAAATTCTTGCGAGTTCATTTAGATGTACAGTCCCTGAGAACTGTGTGATTTTAAGAGGTCAGAAGACATTCTTAGCTTGTACGTGAGATGGATTTCATTTTACTTAAAAGAGAATGTTAAAATAATACTGGACTGCTTTCCTTTTTTCATGGTTGCTTTCAAAGCATTTAAGGGATGGGGACAGTAATTCTATGCTATCGACTTCCGAACTATGAAAACGTTTGAAGTGCCAAATGGTCACAAATATTTCCTCTTCGTAAGTCGCTTGGTGTCCTACTGTTCCGACACCTTTTTTGTTAAATTGAAAAAAAAGTTGAAATTGAAGATACTTTTTTTGTTAGATTGAGTCCTAGAATTACTTGGCTTTTCAAATTCATTTTGACACCATTTTCTGCTTATAGTTTTTATTCGATAACTGACACCTTGTATATGGTGCTTTCTTCTTGCTGATCTCTTTGAAAACGAATGGAATAAGTGTTCATTGTATTAATGTTATATTATATCTAGCAAATTTTGGCATGTATGCAAATTACTATAGCAAATTGTGCCATAAAAAATAAAAAATCTTTATAAGAAAAAAGTCCTTAAATTACTGTGCTCGCCTTTTATATCAATAATGTTGGAGGTTAGCGAACAGTGTGTAATATTTTTGATCTAATGTGGAGTACAGCAAGAGTGAATATTATATTGGCAATTTTACTGCATTTAGAGCTTTTGAAATTCAGGGTAACCAAATATTTTGTTGATGAATTGAAATAAAAATGTGAACATTGGTTTCGTGTATGCAATCGATGAACTCGAAGAAAATAGGTTTTCAACAAAAAAGACTTTGGTAACAACATCTACTGTACTGATGGAGTTGTAAGACGGAATTTATTTCGTAAATATGATCAGCTATCGGAAGAAATTGGTGTGGTCTGCGTGTAAACATCTTTCATGTCAGCAGTCGCAAATTAATGTCTCAGTAGCTTCAGCTTTGAAAAAAAAAAACGCAATATTTATGGTCTGCTTTGAACCACTCAGATATTGCTAATAAACGATCCAAACCAATGAGAGTTCAAGCGGATAAAATTAAAGTGGCAACTCGAAAAAGAAGAGCAAAGTCTACACCTAGTACTTGAACACGAAATGATTGAAAATTTGTAAAGAAATTTGTAAATGATTACATAATTTTTTGGTCATGTTATCAGTCATTTTCACATTTCAAAAGTTGAACTAGTAAGCTGTCCAATTGCCACAAATCGAAAAAGGCTACTTCGTGGTGACTTTCAACAAACTGAAGACCAGCAGCCTGAAAAGTACGTGCAAAACAAGTTCCTGGATGTCCATTATTAAATATACAACTTATTTCTATATCTAAATACTGTTTTGAAAAGAGCAAGTGATAAACATAAATTATTAAAAACAGCAAATTTATGAATAAACTACCTAGAAAACAAGTAAAATATATGCTAAACAAAAAATAGAAATGATTATCAATGTGCACTGCTATGATCAGTAAGAAAAAGTTTTTTGATAGGATTTATTCAGGATCGAAGATTCCTAAAGTATTACTGCATGATACAAAGCATGTAAATAGCACCGAATCTGATGCGACGAGGTTACTAAAAAAATTAAACGCAAACTCTGAGTCAAAACTTTAAATAAATCATACATAAGAAATACAAATAACTTACGAAAACAGAAGAAAGTAACAGGATGATATTACCAAAACGTTCCGAAAGATCATCCCGATGATTTTGTTCATAATACTGATGCAATGATGTACAAAGCTCATCGACCATTGCCCTCATTGCGTATTTGTTCCCATCACTTATTTCACACATTGCTATAAATTCTTGCAGTCGGAAATTGCAATGTTTATAACATATAATTAATTCCGGAATGTCTTCATAATTTCGGAAATTATTAATTAGTAGTGTGATGCCGACTTGGTAAATAAGTTGTAGTCTCTTTCTTTAAGAAGATAAACTGAATATTACTGCAATCATTTCATTTAGTTTGTATTTGTTTTCAACTCGTCGTGATTTGTGCTTACTTCCTTTCCATGAAACAAATGCTTTCAGTGCGACAAATTCTTCCAGTGACATTTTCATTGCAACCATTGGTTCCACTATTTCTGACATCAACTGTTTCAGTAACGGTCGATATATTCGGAAAAAACAAAGCTATGATAATTGTGAAAGGTAAAGGAGAAAACCGGGATTTCAGAAGTCAGATGGATTCTCCTTACTCAGT
The DNA here is from genome assembly GCA_013365325.1 of Dipetalonema caudispina. Taxonomy (NCBI): domain Eukaryota; kingdom Metazoa; phylum Nematoda; class Chromadorea; order Rhabditida; family Onchocercidae; genus Dipetalonema; species Dipetalonema caudispina. The sequence continues at coordinate 134,594 of JABVXV010000058.1, read as the reverse complement.
TCTACAAAGATTAAGAACTGTTTTGCAATTCATACCAAAAAACAGAATCCATCCCACTTTCTGAGCTTTATTCTAGAATCTTAATGTTCTTTTTGATATTTTAAAGTGCTCTAGCGAATCATAAAAGCTAAAAATCAGCTGTGAGATTCAAATCTCTCGAAACAAAGAGAATAAAAACAAAAACATTCTAGATCAAAATATATATATATATGATTAGAGAGCTTTTCGAAACGATATTAAGAATACTTTTGTTTCGTTGCGCTTGAAATCTCTTCTTCATCTTCCCATCCTTCTTTGCAGTTCTCATCGACTGCTAGAAATCCACCATTCTGCATCACGAATCGACTAGGATAACCAATTTGCAATGTTATATAAGAAGGATCCAAAATGGTATGATACAACACACACTTTCTCAAAAATGTTATCTGCAAGAACCGTTGAATCGAAAAACTGTTTTATGTATCTGCTCTTAGTCAGTTTCAACTATGTTACTGCTAGACATAATTTATTTTCCAAATGCTTCTTCCCCTCCAGCATGTGATATGAATCTTTAACTAATTCAGATATAACCTGGTCAAATTTATCGAAAGAATCATACGCTGGCCAACTTCGTAACCATTCATAGACCAACAAAATGTGTGTCCGTATTGATTTGCGAAATTTCCGAAATAGTAATGGAAATATTTCTTCAGTGGTATATGGCTGAAAGAGATAATTAACTTTGAAAATCTCTCAGAGCACAAAATATGGGAAGAAAAATCAGTTATTAGTGTTGTATGGTTTGTTCGTCAGTTCAGGTCTCTCTTCGTGCTTTGAATAAATTTTGAAGTTATCTAAAAAGGTAATGCAAAGTTGGAGTATATATTAGGTATACTCATCCACTGAAATCTTCGCGTTTTTGATACATCTTGAAGAAGTATTATGGCAGTAACTCCATTAAGGTAGGAAAGTACATTCGTTCCAGTGAATGCTATCAACCACAGAAAATATGGGTATTTATGCCTTTTCATGAAATCTTTGGAAGTCTTACACATGACTGAGATCTTCCCAATATATTGCCTACTGGTCTTTCACAAAACAGTATCCGACGACGTTCTCCAATTTTCAGTTCTTCTGCTACCAGTCGACGTAAAACCTTTAAAAGTTCAAATAGATGCTCCAAAATCATTTGCACATCTATTAATGTTGAAGAAAAAGGAGTAGCAAGATGAAGTAGTTGAAAAAACAAAAGGAAACTGTGTAATCATATTGAAAAAATAATTATGTTGACAAAACTGTACAATCATGTTCATAATACTAACTTCATTTAAACACTCAGTGCAATGTATTTAGTAGTGATAATATGATAATAACTTCCATATGATTGTGCCTGAATGTGATTTTTTAAGGAAGAACGAGACTTCAAAAAGCAAATGAAACAAGAAGAAATACCTTTCCATTGCTGACATTTCCAACACAATGAGAATTTCAAGGACAAATCATCTTTTTTGCACTAAATTAGCTTTTAAATCTAAAAAAAGGCTTACATCGTAATTAGTGTGGAGAAATACTTGATTGCTACCTATTGCTTGAGTATATTCGACAGTACCATTGCATTGCATCAATGACATACCACCATTTCCATCATCGCACAAATTTCCTTCAATAAAAGATAAATCGAAGATGTAACTTAATTCATCATTCCCTCACTATGTTATACTTATCAATATGCAACGAACTAAGTGATCTGATACATAGAAAATGGTATCTTCTTATCAGATTACTTCAATTTCTTCTGATACTAAGCTTCTTATACATGTAGCTTTTTTTCTCGAAATGCCCTTTATTACAGAAAGCGTTTTCCAATTAAAAAATCGGTACTAGAGCTGTTTCGAGAATCGGCATTGTTATGCAATGAATCAGTGATTGGTGAAGGTGAATACTGTACTGGCGGACTTGGAACCTGGGAAATATATTAAAGTGATAGTGATAATGAAAACAGCAATCGTGAAGAATGCTAAAATAGTAGCAATCAATGACCAAAGGTCTGCTAGAGTGATTAGCAAAAACATAAAATTTTCCCACTTACTGAGCGTTATAATGAGTAAAAAGATCTCGAAATATCCCTTGTCCTTTACTACATTTGGTAAGACGATTGGAACAAATCGACCATTTATGACAACAAAAGATGAATGACATAAAATCTTCTCCTTCACAGTAAGATAGCACGATATTTCTTTCCATTTACCCGTTTAAAGTTTAAATCTAACAAAAAAAAAAAAAAAAAAATGACCTCAGTTTGAACAGTCTGTCCCATTTGTCCACCAAATCGTTTGTTTCTTCTGAGACCCGATTCTGTGGCGAATGAGCGATAATATTCTATTTTCGCCTTTCTTGGTTGAACAGCTAAATATTTTAGAATTTTATCATTTCACTCGAGAAAGCGAAAGAACAATTAATGAGAAAATTTCTAAGAAAATATATTATCTGATATGATCCAACTTCCTTCTGAAAGGGAAATATTTATTTCTGTTTTGATATCAATCATTATGTAAGCAAATATAAAAAATAAACTGGCGGTAATCTTTCAAAATCACATACCGCATTTCTTGAAAGGAAATAAAAACATATTTGGAAAGAAGCTTACAATTCCTTTTCATTCCCATTAAGTAACATTTTCGTAGACGGCATGCTTGGCATACTTGACGTATAGCTATAAGCAAATTATGTCGTTGATTACGTATATTTTCTTTATACTTTACCTTCTTCCTTCATCCAGAAATTGATTTTGAGAGATCAGTAATTCTTCAAAGGCAAAGGAATTGTTTTTAAATTTTTGAAAATATAATTAAATTGAAACGAATGAATTTATGCTTGCATAACCTGAATAGTTATTTTCAAAAATGAACCTTGAGAAATTGTTTAAAAAAGAGCTCTTAGTGTATTCTACTTTTAAACAAATTGAAAATAAACAAATGAAACACACAATAATGGATAATACACTTATTCAAGCCAGTCTTACAACTGAACACTTTCCGATGTACGATGGCACGACGAAAAAATGCAGCGCATGCACCGCATGATTGTGCTTCGAAATGATAACCGGTAGCTCTTGCTAGGCAAATATGACAACTGTACCGACTGGCACTGTTAATGGTTGAGAATTCTGGAATAATAACCAAGTCTTAATTTTGATAAGGATGAATTTTGTAGCAACTTAGGATCCAACTGTGATTTAGTTTGTTGTATTTTTAGGTTGAAAAAAAAAGAAAAAAAAAAAAACAAGGACAAAGGATACTTGCAGGTGTGTAATGATTTTATTGTATTTTTAATTACAAACATCAACAAAATAGAAATGCTGCACCCTGCTATAAAATAATTCATTAACAAAAATAAAAAAGAACAATTATATACAGTGGTTGATTTGGATGATCAATCAATGATTGAGATATGTGATATAGCGTTCTTTTTTCAACCTCTCTAGAGAATTAGAATTCGAAACTTGTAAAACTGTAAACTGTAAAGCAAAATTTCGATCTTAGAAGTTCAATACACATATGTCTATTAAATACAGTCAGTTAAGCATTAAGCTTGGAATGTTTTTAACATGACGGATATAGATAAGCAGTAGAAATTAGTTCTACAAATTTTTGGTAGGGGTATTTTTGATGAAAAAAGTATGGTATCTTTTGACTTCGTTACCTGACACGGTAATAATTTTGTGATTTCAACCTTTCTTACAGAAGAGATTAAACAAGGATTACATTTGGTTTCTCCCCTTTCACTTTTAACATTTACTTAAGTAAAAACTTCAAAAAGGAAATAAATAAAATAAATAAAGTAACCTATGCTCTGAATAGTAGTATTCATGATGATTTCAAATATTAACAGAAGAAATAAAGACAGATGCTGTTAGTTCAAGGATGCGATAAATGATAAGAGATAATCACGGCGAAAAAGAATGAATATTGCTGAACAGCAAAAGACAGCTGTCGATGCTTTTATTAAATAAAATAACGATAAAGAAAAAGGCAACGATACGCAATGGGTGAAAACATTGAAGAACACTTTTCTTTTCACCAAACGCTCATAAAACTTGATTAGATGTGAATTTTAGAAAGTAATTTAAAATAATAGTTAAGTTTCTAAGAGTTAGCAATTTATTTACAGATCACAGCTTTAGGTCTGATCTGCAAATAAAAAAATTCGTAATGGATTCTTTTAGCTGTGATCAATTTTGCGAATACAGAAATGAAAATAAAAGCAAAACAATGAAAACAGATGTACAATAAGCAAAGTGAAAAAAAAACTGTCAATCATTTCTATTTTTTGGTTCCTCTTCGAGCACTCTCTCTTTGAATTTAGTCATCTGATAGTGTGATATTTTCCGGATCACCAGAAAACCAGTAATAATCTGAAGCTCAAAACAAATTTTAATTATTTTTGAATTATCCAAGATTTTCTTTGCAGTAAAAATTGTACAAATCAGTATAAACTTTCAAAACACCTCAGTAAGTTGTTGTTTCCTTTCAACTACACACTTTATACCTTTTTCGCTATCGGTAAAACTGAATAATTGGTTTCTGATGAAAGGGTAAAGTCGATAAAAGATATACTTCAATTAATAAAAAAACGCCATGGTAGAGGTACAAAATTCTCTCCAAAGGTAATGGAATATTAGTATTCAAAATCGAAAATGCTGTAATCGGCACTTGCAAAATTACACTTGTTACCCAGAAACCGGATAGAGCAGATATCTGAAATAATGACTGTAGCACAGAGTCCTTATAATTCATGTTTCAAGTCATTTCTTGCCGGTTAATTTCGTCATTAGTAATTTTCGACTCAATATTCTGTATTTCAAAGTTTTACATTTAATTATTCTCTTCCACTCAACTCTAACAGTAAGCTTGCATTGAAAATAGTTTGGAAGAGAAATCAAACGTTATGTAAATTGCATGAATACCTACCGAATTTAAAACAATTCGTATACTTAACTCACCTTTTCCCCCAAATTACCATAGTATCCAAGAAATAACCGAACAAACTCAATTATAATTGTTATGAAGAGTAAGGTCGACAATATAACCACATGAGTGGTAGATAAATAATGCATCTGCAAATATTTTTTTAATACATCTGTAGCACATTTCTTTTGGTTGTGGGAAGTTCAGATTCGATTCTTCACAACCAATCTATGCTCTCTATTTAATTCTTGTTGCATACTATTAAGATAACAATAATAATAATGTTAAGAAGTAGCTTGGAAATGATTTTATAAATTCCTGTTTCAACTTTGTTTTCACTATTGGTAGAACAGGTACAGAGGAGTTATCTGATTTATGATCATTTATCGAATGGAGTTTTGGGTTTTGCAAATTTCACCTTAACCTTTACTAATGAATTTATCACTTCTGATTAATAAAATGAACATCTTCACTGCATTAGATGCCAGTATCTAACCTTTGCTTATCACAAAGCAAAATAATAGCTCAGCAGAAAGATTTAATAATCTAACAGGAAGACTCATTCAACAATAAATTACTCAATGCTTATAAGTTCTGCAATTGGATATAATGGCTAAAGATCTTGAGATCAGAAGTGACAAAACAGACGAAAATTTACCTTGCTGATGAGACCAACAATTAATCCAGTGGCCCAGAATGGGGCCAAGCAAACGTTATAATGCAATGCAATTTGTAATGGTAAACTTGATAAAACTTCTGAAAGTTAAATCTTTTCAGTGTTTTTAAAAATTAGTGTTACAAAATAGTTACTCTGAAAATGTTTCGCTAAAGGTAACAAATACATAGCATTTCATCCTTACCAACTTCTGCTCTTTCATTAAATCCTTTTGTTGCTGTCATTCGCGCTTTAATTCTTGTAAAATTTGAGTATTTACCTCAAAACTGAAAAAGTAGTCTGGCTTAGATTCATATTACAAATAAAACCAACATAAACTGACTCACAAATCAACTTTTAAGCCTTAAGAAATCCACAAATGATATTTATCTCCATTCAGATAAGGAAGGACTATTTAACAGTTGATTTTATTTCTTTTTGAATTGAAGATTAGAAATAACTGAAAATGAGAAACTGCAACGATTATCTGCTTAAGGTTGTCATGGTGATATCAGCGACAGATCTGTGGCTGACCTCTGAATCATATCAGTTCTCGTGAGCTATCTCATCTTCCCTCATTCAAGCACTTCAGCGTTATGTCGTCGAGAATCTTACTCCATAAAAGACATTTATGTGATGTGAAGTTGAATAAATTTTACAAAAATTTTGCATTATGAAAAGTGGAATTTAGAGAATCACGTTGATCATGAACGTAATAAATGCAGCTGGAAGTTGTCATATTATTGAAATTTCCTGAAACCTGAAGTTCAGTTTGCAATTTTCGAGAAAATAACCTTCTAATAGCATAATGAATAGTTCCATTTTAAATCTTTCAAGGACTTCTTCCGTAAATACAAGTAGTACATTAACTACTTCCTCTTATCAGCTCTAAACTCCCGGAGTACCCTAATGTTATGGAATGAGAGTTGAATCTATCCGGTTAGCATTTTGTTGCTATTACTGTTGATGTTATTATCATTCCCATAATTATCATTCAACATTTACGGATACAATAACCGGAAAGTTGTTGATTAACTTTTTGGCTACTCGTCTCCTGTCCTGAGCAGATGAAGGGATGAAGAAGGTGCAGGGTTTGGTTGAGGTGTGATCCTCAGAGGATGATGGAGTGGATATTATTTGTTAGGGTAATGTAAGTTGTAGGGACGATAGAGAATGTGAATAAGAAGTAAGTTAAATTAATATAAGCTGTCATTCATTTCTGTTGTTTCCAGTTTATAGCGAATGAATACAGTGGAAGATCTCGGGAGTTATAAGCTTCAACTTCAGCAGGTTTGTTTATTGCCTTTCTTCTGTTCTTTCTCACCCTGTATTCTTGTGAGATTATCTGGATGGACGATAGCCTGCATTTGCTGATTGCATATTTATCAAATTAATCTCTATTATCACTTACTTTAGTGCTGACTTCATTGTTGTACAGGGTGAATTTGTTCACAGCTTGGTTTACTCAGTAATTTATGTTTGTTATTTGAGAATTCATTTTTGATACACTAAATGTAATTTTTTTTCAGGTCGAAGCAGCACTGCTCACCGAACCAGATAACGATGAGTTGTTAAAGCTGAAAGTCGATTTGCAGGAAATTATCACCCTTCAAGAAGAACTAACGTCATCAACAACCGAACAGCCAAGTAGTACAGCTTCTGATGATACTACTAAAAATCCTTGGAAGGTAAGGTATTTTATTCAGCATTTATCCTTCAAAATATAGCTTATTTTGAGAAAGTTTTACATTTTCTTAATATAATCCGGTTAGATAAAGTAAAGAATCTTCCGCACCTCTTTCGACGGCGATGCTATTACTAAGATATTAAGTGAAGTTAAGTGATATTAACTGAAGTAATTTATATAACCCAAATTTCTCCGTCTAGTTAAATACACTTTGTACTTTCTCTTATAGGTGGGCGATCAATGCATGGCACCATCCTCGAATGGACAGAAATATTTGGCAGTAATTGATGGGTTTGCACAAGATAATGTCGCTGTTACACTTGTCGGTATGCATTAAATTTCTGTTTTGTATTGATGACAAGCACAAAAATTTTCCAAGATCTTCTATTCTTTTACAATATTGTGTTGGAAATGTTAGATATTTGAGACTTAAAATAGAGATGAGAGATGTATAATCAAATCGAGCTGTTTGAACTGTTGATTCATATTCGGTTGACTTCCTTCAATATTTTTAAAGCCTTTCTTCCGAGTAGTGTAGAATTTTATCATAAGGTTGGGTACTATTTTTCTCTTTAATACATGGTTTCAACAGAACAAGCAAATCTTCCCCATGTTTGTTTCAGAAATGATAAAATATTTATGATCAATATATTACAAAATTGTTTTAAATATCATCCATTCGTTATCCGGTGTTTTGTTGGTTATTACTTCTTTTCTCAACCTCTATTCCAGTGTTGGGTGCTTTCCTAACGTTATTTCTGCTACTTTTTGAGAAAGGTTCTGTATTTAGGTAAAGGAACAAAGACTATGGTTAACGTGAGCAATCTAAGTGCAGTTTCGAAAGATGATAGCAAAATGTACGTTTGGGAAAAATCAACCAAAAATATGCGTCACCGCAAAAGCGAATGGCAGGTAAAACAATTCTTAATTTAATTGGGATTTATAAATTTACATTAAAACACAAATCTGTTTACTTTAATAAGCCATTAATTTAAGAACAAGAAATTACACTAGCTGTCTGCTGGCTCCTGTCATATCATTTAGCTGTTTTATCAATTTTAACGATGATCTATCATTTTCTCCTCTTTTCCTACTCTTTCTTACCTACATTAAAACTCAAATCAGAACATATTTTAAAGGGTCGTTTGTTGAAGTGAAAACGAAATTGGAAATGTGAGAATTTAGGGATGGCAGAACTTGATGGGTATTAAGATAAATGTTTTTTGAAATATAAAAGAAAGAAGTAAATATTAAACTACAGTGGTTTAGATGTAGGTAGCGCTATGTGAGATTCATTCTTAAGTCGCTTTAAATTAAGATCAATGTAATTCAGAGGCGTCTTAACGAGATACACTATATTTCCATTATTGTGACATGGTAAGTGGAACTTCATTATTGAACAAATTCCATAAAGATCGGATTCATCAAATGGAAGTGCTTCATGAATTTAAATAGTGTATTTTTGGTTTCACTATCTTCTTTCAACTATTCATTAGTTTATTCTGAAAAACTGTTCATTTGCAGATGGAGCGCGAAAGACGACGACTGCGAGCACTTAAAAAAGAACATCGGAAAAAGGAATTAGAAGAAGCAAAGGAAGACGAGAAGAGGAAGTGGCTTTCTTTTAATGCAAAAGCAGCAAGTCGAAGCATGAAAGTAACTGTTATAATTGATCTTTTTGTATTCTTGCCATAATAGTGACTCGTCATGGTGTCCCTGTCAACTCCGTTTAATTCGAATTTTCATATACAGTATGAAAATAATGGCAAAAGAGACGAATAAGATTGTTTCAAATCTGAATCAAAATATAATCAGAATTTTGTACTTACTGTAAATCATACATTTTTTATTCTTTCTAGTAATTTTGGAGGTCACACTGAGTAAGTGGAACTTTAGCTCATTTTATTTAAATTCACGTGATCATCTTGGTTATAGTTACGTTTTTTTGGCGGTTATATGGACACTTTAAAGCATTAAGGATGCATTGAATTTAGGGATTTAAACGACCTACAGCATCTGGATCAGCTCCAGATGGACCGGCATGGGGTATTACTTCACAGACGAGGATATCATCACGACAAGATCTCGGTGCTTTCAAATCAACGCAGCGTGGAAATATGGATTCATTGTTTTAATTTTTCATTGCTTGTAAGGTGTATTTTTGTTTGTTTTTTGTTTTCCATGTATTCCAAAAGGTGAATGGGAGGCGCAATTGTTGGAGCTAGTTTGTTTGAGAAATGTAATGTACGTTCCTGAAGAACCAGCGGGAACTTCTTTAAAACCTTTTCTAAGAGGCAGCGTTATATTGTCTGAAACTTATTTGTTTGTTTCTGTTTTGATGCTAAACGTCTTTTAGCATTAAAGATATTGAATAGTTTGGTGGGATTAAGGACTTGATACAGCAGAGCTCGTATTATGCTGGATAAAAATTCATTATTTCCTGCACTTAACATTACTTTTTTTCCAAGAGAAATAAATTTATTATGCAACCCGTTCAACATCTGGAGTTGACTCGGCTTAATCGACCCTTCCAATTTTTTCCAACTAAAGTCAGCTTTTTTCATATAAACTTCGAAAGCATACTTACTCCGCTATATTTTGTACTCCTGCCCAAGTCACTATGCTTTATGTTCAGTGACTCACACGAAACCCGATAAGTTTTAAAAATCCAAACATAGTGAGATGTGCTATAGATGATGAAAAATAAGTTGTCTAAATAACTGGTCGTCTACCCAACAGTTGATATAAGCAGAGCGGTTTATTTCGATTTGAACAAGTTCCTTACAAGTATTTATGGTATTGTTGTATAACTGTTACACTATCTCCAGGCAATGTATTATAATCCATTAGCAGTTAGTACAAGTAATTTTGTCATTTTTCAACAGTCGTTAGTTGTTGACTTTTTTTCGGTAGTGTCGAAATTAAAGTTTCCAGAACCGTTTCAGACTTTTTTTATAGAAGTGATTTATTTAAAAAAAAAAGTTAGGTAACTCAGAAGCAGGAGATATAAAATTAAATCAATACTTAAAGTGGTTGTTTGTCTCATTACAAAGGATCGAATTTTTCTATCATTTCTTGCTCACAAATGTTGCTTGGGATGAACTGTTCTGAAGCTTTTGTGTATGATTCACTGTTACCTTTCATAATCCACTTATTTACCGGGTCAGAAAGTACTAGTTGATTTAAAGTGGCATGCACTTGACTCTATCCGAAAATTGCAGATAAAAATACAAATAGTGTGAGTGGTTTAATATTTAATGAATTTGAAATTTTCGAAAGAATGTATTATGCAATCTGAATCTAGGATTCAAGTTTCCTTTTATTCTTTTTGTATGCATATATTAACACAGTCACATTATCCATAGATGAATTATTTGATGTCCCAATATTTGTTATACTTTGAAAGAGTAAATATTTTCGGGTTAGGCTATTAGATCTTTGTTTTTTCAATTCTAATTATACTTTGACCTTTGCTTTTAGGACTGGTTTAATTAGCACAATTATTCCTTATTTTGATATAACCCTTGCCATTATTGCTAGTATTATTAACATCACCAACACTATTGTTATCTCCAAATACACCTTAATGATATTTAAGTTATTATCGCTGCAGTCAACAACATTGTCACTGGTGTCTGCATGTTTGATTACACTAATAGTATCATTCGGAATTGAATCAGATATGGTATATACATTCCGGAACTGTTCTAGGCTGTCCTATTGGCATCATTTAAACCGTAAGAAGAAATTAAATGGAAATATGCTTGAAACATCATCCCATGGAGAACAACTTCTCTGATTAATCACTTATTGAACAATTATTACATTCATCGATTATTGAACTAATTACATTAATTCGTCAGACTTTCTTACGTTTGTGTTTTTCTCTATCTTATGCATTCTTGAAAAGAATACTTCCATGAAGGATACTAAAAAGATGAGAGGAGTCTCAAAGTAAAAAGTAACTTACTACATTTACACAACATTTGAATATACCTACAGATGATATTCTCTGAGCCACGATGTTTAAACTCTGATGATATAGGTATTGTCGCTTTTATCTGAGAGAAAGCAAGAGCAAATATTACGAGAGGTCATGGAAATTGAATATTTGAATTACTTCATATTAATACATCACATATGAGTCATCATCTAGAACTAATATGTGTCATTGGGGAGTTCTCATGATACTCGGAAGTTTTTAACAGAAAATTTTCTTTTTTGGTGATCTAATTACTCCATATCAATTCAATTTGAAATACTTTTTGTATGCATTCTTTCAATTTTGTTTCCGATTGAAAATATTCCGCAAATTTTTCAATTTACTAAACAAATTTTTTTGAAATAAAATGACAGAAGATTTTATCAGATTCAAAAAGAATGGTGTACTATAATTCGAGAATCGAAAAGAATTCTTGTTTAGTCATCCTTATCAACAAGAGTAATATCTAGGGAACTAAAAAATTTGCGGGAAATCATCTAATTGCGACACTGATAATTAACATTTACCTGAATATTTTCTTCGACAGTATGTATGCTGCTTCAATAAAGGTATTACAGTTCGGTATGTTTTAAACAGTGTTACATCATCTTCTTCCTTTGCTCTTCCTTTGTGCTCCTCAAGAAAATCTCGAATCTGGAAGAAATTATTACAAATAAAAGAGATAAGACAAAATTAGAACCTATAAAATATCTGAAAAATAATTCTCTCCGTGCCACTGCTTTATATGTTCCCAATTCGATAATAATTTGAAAATCAAACCGCTAACAGTTATCAGTGTGTTATACTCTTTGATAACTGTTAGAGTGTTAATGATTTATTTTGTATCTCAAACTATGATAATAATCAATGTTAATGAAGGAATCATTCGATTATCAATTCAATCGTCATGGTTGGTTGTTCACAGTAAATTAACAAATTTATCACATTTATTCTTCATTCATTCATTCTTCATGCCTTTTTCCCTTCCATTGTTTCTCATCTTTCTTTTTATTTTTCAGTTTAATAGCTGATGAAACACTGAACTTGTTCTTGAATCGATTAATCAATATTTTTCTTATCACTCCCCTCCCTCCCTCTTTCTCGTCATCAAGGTAATTTAAGTACAACAATTTTTTTTTCACCAAAACTGTCCTTTCGTTTTAATTTTTTCCATTTGATGCAATTTCAAAATAGAAGGAAAGGGAGGAAATCATTTTCGGTGATAACTTGCTCAATTAGGGATTGGAAATTTAGAATGAGGGAATTTTCTTACTTAACAAATTATAAAACCCAATTCTTTGGTGTTCATTTACTTTGCATTTCACGCATTTCCTGAATTCCTTAATGATTTTCTTGTTATTTTGAAGTCATATTGCCTGGACATTATTTTTCTCCAAAGCGATTTTCCTACCATCCTTTTTTTTTCCCTAAATAGAATCATTATTTGAGTTCATCCGTGAAAGGGTAAGCTTGTAGGAAATTGTTTTATTTTTGTCAATCCTGATTGGATCTATACAATAAACAAATGTATTCTCGTTATCTGCATCAGTATAATGAAAATAATTGATTGATTGAAATAAGAAAAGTCTAAAAAAAGGAAAAAAAATTGCCATCCGGAATGATATCTCCGTAAAGTTGAACAGTCGATTTATTTTCCATTGGAATGGGAATTATCTGATTGAAACGAATTTGTTGATAAATGAATAAGCAAACTGATATCATGAAAAGTGAAACATCTGTTGTTATTCCTGGAAATACGAAAAGAATATCTTCTACAGCTGATAAAATACCTGAAGTTTTTACCACATCAATAACAATGAAAGCACGACTCGATCCAGAAAAATTATTGAACGCATTTGGGAAATATGGCAAGTATCAGGTAGTAGTAGTAACATTGCTGGAAGATTTCATAACTAATCAGTTTAACTGATATGATTCCATCTTTTGTTGATGTATGATTTCAGATGCGTACATGCTTACTGCTAACGATGCCTGCATTTTTTCACTCTTCACAAATGCTTATCATGGGATTTATCACTCAATCACCACCATTCCAATGTATCATTCATTCTTCCAACTCTTCCAGCCTTTCTGTAAGTCTATTTACTTTAACATTATCTTTACTTATTTGTACAGATGTTTTCATAATTGATTTTCAAATTTCATCTGAAAATATCAATTTTATTTCAATACGAGTACTCAATATCAACAATTCTATGGACAATAATAACTGTTAAAATGATAAGAATATATTTTGCAGCAACAGACTTATCAAGTGCTTGATAATTGTCATGTACTTGAACTGAAGACTAATAAAACAATTGAATGTTCAGCAGTGCCTAATTCGACTTACTTATTTGACGAGGAAGTGCCTTTTTCCACAATAAATTCCGAGGTTAGTTTTTGAAGTGTGATAAGAATTAGTTGAGTTGTAAGATAATTCCTTTGAATTGTTGTTAGAATGAATAAGTTGGATGAGTGCAAAAACTGGCTTGCAACATGAAAATTCTGTTTCACATGCAAATCGAATTATTGTAAGTCTTCAACGTCATGCATCAGAGACTTTTGACGACTTCTGTAACTTCATGATAGATATGATTAGAATGGCAGTGATCAAATAATTATTACTAATACTGATAATGTTGGGTATTGGTGGCAAAAGAAATTTTTTCAGTTCAATTTAGTATGCGACGATGAGCACTGGGCAAAGCATGGTTCATCATTGTTTGTGCTTGGTTAGCAGTACCAATACCTTTAAATTATTATATCCTTGTGAAATATTGATATCACTGAATCATCAGTACTTTCAAGTGATCACCTTTTAGGAGGACTGTTCACACCGGTAATTACTCAATTATCTGATCTCTATGGTCGACGGAAATTAATATTGTTCTCATTGTGGACTGCTAGCATTATGGCTAATATCTGTCCGATGGCATCAACGAACTTCATGTTCTTGACCTGTCGTTTCATACTTGGTGCTGCAACTATGGTACGATTTCCATAAGGCGATTTTTTGTGATAGAAGAAATGTTTGAAATTCATGGGAAAGTTTTTAATAAGTGATTGAAATAATTTAAGATTCAAAAATAATGTACGAGCATGCGAAATACAAATGCTATTCAATTTAGATTCTGTGAAGATGAGTGTGTCTTGAATGCAGTAGAAGAATTCTGGGAAGATAAGGAACGTATGGTAAGAGACGTGGCGCAAATGTGATTGTTGTAAAAACTTTAAAGGAACAATATTTCTATAATATTTACTGACTTCATGAAATTTCAGGCTATTTATGCTATAATGTGGATAGCGTGTTGTGAATCAGTAGCAATGGAATTTAGATCTTTAATTCCGATAGCATATACTTTTGCCTGGGTAATGGGAATCATGGTCGTTGGTATCCTGAGAATTTGGATACTAAACTGGAGATGGCTCTACTTTGCAATATCTATTCCAAGTGCACTTAGTGTCTTGTATTACTGGTTTGCTTTAGTTATCTCTTCTGCTTACTTTATTTAGATCAGATCAGTAGTGATGAAGCTATCGTTTAAATGCAAACTTTTTGATGAAGTGTAATGTTTTGAGATTTTCTGTTGCGAGAAATTTTTTAAATAGCTGTAGTTCTTGCGGTAAATTTCAAAATAAAACTAGTAAAACTATATGAACAACTGCCGGGATTGTCAATATTTTACGACATAAAAACTTTTTCTTATATTGAATCTTCATAACAGCTCCACTCTCAAACAGTACAATTTTTCGGATTTTTATACTTCGTTGCTTTGAAAAACGACAGCGAAATACGATTATTTTAAATGTAAAGCTGATACTTTCTGTAATCAGTCTGATTTTAGGTTATTACCGGAATCACCGTACTGGTCAATCAGCCACAACAAATATCACACCATAAAACAGTAAATGTTTTAGATTATTATTTACCTTTGGATATGTCGGCGCAAGAAATTACTATTACTGACTTTTTATTTATGAGATATTGGGAATGGAACGGAGCTCGGTACTGTATTGTTCACGTCAAAAAGCGAGTAGTGAAGAGCCTTAGCATTATAAGGTTGAGAATTGGCCTCAAAGGATGAGGATAAGTTCTTCGAAAGATGTTTACAGAAAAATTTAATTATAGAAAGCCCGAAGCCCGATAAGTTAGTAAAGGATTTCTAGCAGAATTGCTCACAATAAGTGTAGGATTGTTCTTCAAATCATTCCTTCAGTATAATTTTAATGAAAAATTGTATATGTCATTTCAGATATATTAAAAATGCTTGTCGTTACAACAATGTGAAGATTGATTTGAGTAAATGTGTATTGGATTCAAAAGAGTCTGATATGGAATACAAATCGCGTACTCTTATTGATGTTCTTCGTAGCAGAGTGGCATTTTTTCATTTATCCCTGCAATGTTATGTGATGTCCGTCTGTTTCTTCAGTATAAATTGTTATGAAATTGATAAAGGAACTGGCAGAGACTCAGGTTTTCAATTTTAGGATTTCAATGACTATAACATACTGGGCTATGGCACTGTTAAGTACAACATTAAGCGAAGACAGTTTTACTGGTTATTTTTTATCTGGTTTCATCGAATTACCTGGTGGTTTATTAGCTGTCTTGTTATTACTTAAATTTGGACGTCGTGCTATTACCGTATGGTCCTTCTCGATGCAATGCATACTACTTTTCTTGGCTGTACTCTTTCCAGGTAATCTTTGCAACAGTGACATTCACTTCCATTGCTCATTTAAAATAAATTAGCGAAATGATTACAGGTACTGGAATGATGCAAATAGCGCTTGCCGTAATAGCCAAGTTTTTCAATAGTTTCATTTGGGTCGCACAACCATTGATGCTTGTTGAAATGAGTCCTACAACAGTACGTAATATATTCTACGGCACTGTGCAATTCTTCGGCGATATTGGTGCCATTTTGGCATCTTATTTACCCATGCTTGTAAGCTTTATTATCAGAAGATCAATCTTTGTTATTACATGGAGAAGGAGAAGATAAAAGCAAAATTAGAAGAAAAAAAGAGGGAAATAGTCAGCATTAATAGAATCACTAGGCTTCTGCTCCATATCCTCTGAGATTCAGGTATAAGTGTTGAGAAGAATAAGAATAAGGTTCTTTTTCTTCCCCACTTATCAGATTCAACTGATTGGCTCATCAAATAAAGATTTCCGGTTTAACTGTTTATATTGAAGGGATCAGCCAGGTAATTTTTAATCTGAATAAGCGATGATCCCTCTCTGCAGTATCTCCGTAGTTTTTTTTCCTCTCTTCAATCACAGCATCTCTTTCTATACTTTCATTTACTGCTACAACGATTTCGCGGGATCAGCCAATTGTTTCCTTGCTATCCCTCAATGTAAACTTTCTGTTCCACTTGTTCTCATCGAAAGAACTCCCTTATTGAATGCTGTATTTCCCTCCTATTAAAACACAAATATAGATACTATCATGTTTTGTTGTACAACGAGCAACGCTTCAAATCAAATGTCTTCTATACTATGTTGCACTTTATAATTATAACAAGAATTATTACTTATCCTATTCCGTAAAAGTCCTACCGTATTGCAGAAAAGTATCAATCCTCAAGCGCCGCAGGTAGTAGTAGCAGTTATTTCCCTTACTGCAGCAATAATTCTACTAACAGCACCTGAGACAAAGGATCGTCCGATGCCAGACGATATAAATGAGTTCGATCCAGGATGTTTCCTACAAATGTTCGGCTATCGGAAACAAAGAAAACAAAGTGTCTTCGTGACAGCGGAGAATGGTGAAAGGGCAAGTAATCGCTTTCTGCTAGGTTTCTACTCCTTCATTCGAAAATTCAATTTTCTTCAACACCTTCTTGATTTAACTAGACTTCAAGAAAGTTAAGACAGACCGGCATACGCCCAGATTATTTGATAATGTATTGCATCGAAGTAATGCGATAGGTGTCGCAGCAATCAAAATGATTATCCTTAATAGGAATCTAATAACAAATCTCTTGGAAACGGAAATGCTAACATTGCAAGCTAGCCTTGTTTGTTTCAAACTTAATCCTTGTTGTGTCCAGAAAGACATCTCGTAATTTTAATCATTAAAGGATGGACAGTAATTTCCCTCTCTTTTTATAAAACATAAGATTAGCTTAAATAATAATATCCATAACTTTTTTCAACCCTACTAATGCATTATTTTTCACAGATTCAGCTAATCGGAATGCAGCTGAGGAAGAGAAACTTTGAAATGGATGTTGATGAGAAAAAAAATGCGGTAAATTCAAATATCTTCTATTTACAAATTTACAAATAAGCATACCTCATTTCTGGTATCCGTTCACTTAAATTTATTAATCCATTTCTATTAATTATCGAATGTTTTAGTCGCTCTGAATGCCTTTTTATGTGTGGTTTGTATGAATTGCCAGTGCTTTTGAATTCTTGCTTGGCCCATTCTGTTTTTGTTCATTAAATTTCATGAAATTATTCATTGTTAGTGTTCCTCTGGAAAGTGGTAATCAGAAAAGTTGATACAAAATAATTATAATAGTTAAAGAGAAGACTATTAATGGAAAATGAATATTTTTAACGTTTATGATAAATCATTGACCTTAAGTTCAAGTTTTGTACTTCAATTGTTTGTGATGGTTCCACCCCATTTGTCTTGATATATTAAAGGGAAATTCCCGTTGAACTTCACCATTTCACTCCGATCCACATTATCATTTATCTTTTATTGATCCTTTTCACATATTGCCAAGGAGGATTGTGGCAGGAAAGTAAAGTGGTTTATTGCTGCTTTTCCTAAAATTAAAAAGAAAAAAGAAGTTGAAACCTTTTTAAAATTAAGATTATTTGCATTATTAACTATATGGAACAAAGCATTTTAGTATATTTTTATTATACTAACTTTGAACTATTTTATCAAAACCATTTCAGCAAGTTGGTGTATCGAATTTATTCTCTAGCCCACATGGATTCATTCTTTACTTCGCATGTTCCTTTCTTTTTTAAATTTTGTAAAATCAATTTTGGAAAGATGACAGCAAATTTACAATTTAATTAAATTAACAGTCGGGAATTTCTAAAATAATACTGGTTTATCTTGTATCGTTCTTCATATGGCAATCGTTCTTTTGTTTCAACAAGGAAAGAGAGTCAGACTTCTTCAAGTTATTCTCATAATAATAGAATAAATTTTGGTGAAGTTTCTGTTGTTACATCAGCAGAATCGTAGCTAAAATTCCAGCAGTATGAAAGTTACACTGATCCTAAGCTGTTTTTCCGGTCTTAGTAATTTTTTTGTCCAGTTTATCATCTGTTTAATTGTTTTAATACACTTGAAACATCGCCATCATTACAGACAATACAATATCGTTATCATACTATCATGATTATCACTGCTGCTATATCCATTCCTACACCATTATCACGATCTTTGTATCATTAATACCTTCATTTCCTGTTTTTTTACTTCTGACAATCTTACTTCTCAATCAATATTAAAATGTTAATTTTATCTTATAGAATTTCTCATCAGAATCAATCTTCGTTCACTTTCTGTAGATTATGGTTCCGGGTTGAAAAAAGGAAGGAGAGAACTTTTGTAAGATGCAGTAAAATGCTATGAACGAGTACTCGTTGACATGAAATTAATTAGTTTGTGATTTATTTCTGAACATGGAAAAGTTTCAGGAAAGGTCACTCTACAGTCCTTCATGACAATTACCCTTTTCATAGAACGAGTTTGAATTTCTGAATTTCGAATTTTCACCAATGCATATAATTCATGTTGTCTCAGATTTGATGATTATAAGATTCGTTGAGGAAAAGAAAGCCTTCAAGTTATGGATGATGATATTCTTAAGCAGAAATTTAATTGAGAAATGAAAAATTTGAATTCACGAACATTCTCCGCTTCATACACGTACCACTCAAAGATGAATTGTGCATCGATAATTTTTTGATTTCTTCTCTCTGCTGCAAATTTCATCTGTAAATGGAGATAATTCGATAATGTTGATTTGAGCCCCTCGCGATCTCTCACCATTTCACCCATCCACGGTGCCAAGGTCAGTGTGGCAAAGTGTTTGGCATCAGTTCAATGAATATTGAATTTCTGTTAATTATTGATACCGGTCATTACTAACCTGCTATCATCCATTCTTGAATTTTAATATTCTTTCTGAAATTCGTAACGACATGTAAGCAATGCTATCGTGGATACATCTAGGAACTAATCAATATTTGCCAATCAACCTTCAAATTCCAGTTATCCTATCTTATTGCTCTATTGGTGAATTCTGGTTTACTCTATTCCCGCTATGTATGTCCACCAATAAACTGGGTCACAGCAGGAGGTTTTCTTTGTGTTTCTGAATCTGGCTGTTCTAGATCTATTGTTCATATATTACACACACACATATATATATATATATATATGCTTTGTGATGCAAATAGACAGATGTGTATGATGATAAATGTAGGCTTCGCTAAAAATGGGTCTCGAAATGTGCTTATAAAAAAAAAAAGAAAAAAAAACTATGGCGTATACAAAGCACGAGAGCCTCAGAAATTCAGTAATGTATATAATCGACGAAATCAAAATATGTTAATTTTAAAATTTGTAGGAATTATCTGATTTTCTAATCGTACGAAAACCGAATGAGTAATTTTCATTCCAAATTTTTGAAGGTTGTAATAAAATAGCTTTGAAAAAGCATTAAAATTCCAAGAATGTAAGTTGAATAATACTTCACATATCAATCATACTACAGTAGTTGGTAGTAGTAGCAGTAGTAGTAGTAGTAGTAGTAAGAGGATATAGTTTTTTTGATGGATGTTTCGTAGGAACAAGCGGGCTGGTTTTTCTCATTTTCCTGATCACGATAAGAAGCAATGAAATTTCGTACAATATCTTCTTGATTGTCTGACAATCTCTCTTACTCCGTTGTTCTTTCAAAAATTTCACTATATGGTTGTGGATTGTCAACATTTTCCCTATCAAAATTCCAGAAATTTTAAAAATCTTTTTTATTGTGATCGATATAATTGATCATTTAGTGATCACAGTAAGTGTTTTGTTCTTGTCCATATTAACTCTATTTTAGACAAGTATGAAATTATTTCGTGTTCTTCAAACATATATCTGAGCTTTATTGCATTTTCTACTAATATCACATCTCTCAGGGGTAATTTAAGATGATATCAAATATTTTTAATGAATATATCTAGGTTATGTAACAGACCATTTGATGTAAAATAAGTGAAGATGACCAGTTTGTGTAAAAAAAAAAAAAGTAGAAGAAAGTGAACGGTTGAGAGTACCATAATTTTCATTCAAATAATAAAAAGAAATTGCACCATTATAAAAATGTCTTGCTGGATTTTTAATGGCATGTAATTTGTGGACGACATTAATTCACTGCAAAAATTAGGAATGAAAATGAATCATAGCAACGAACCGAAAAACAACACTTTTCTCGTTTGTTTCTTTGAATGATCGATTTCTACTTTTATTTCTTTCCGATAACAGAATTGTGTTATTTTTTGGCCTCTTCGACTAGTTTTGGAGTAACTGTAAAATAGGATCATTTTGGAATTTATTTCTAAGTTTGAATGGTTGGATAAGTGTAGGAGCCATAAGTATTATTAATATCAAACATATGTTGACAATTCTCTACCTAAGCTTACTTCATTATTATCTCTCTGCAGAACATAATATAATAGCATACTATATGAAAATTTCATTTCTGAATTTGGTAAACAAACGCTTACGTTATACAAAGGAATTGTGTACATATGCAAACAGGAAAAAAAATCCCACCAACAAATATGTTGTTGCGATGTGGGCGAAAGAAGTGGACAGAAGAAGTTAGTTCTTCGTACACGAAATTAACTTTCAACAAGTTATCCATCTTTTTCCGGAATAGAAGAAAAGCGAAGTGTGATAAATAATCATTTTTTCTTATGCAGAAACAAAGGAAAGACAAATCAGATAAACCAATAAATCATTAAGATGAAAGTTGCGAACTTTTCTCGCAGCAAAAAATTGATTTTTTTCAATTTCACCAATCCTATCTTCTGTTTTTTGTTCCTTGACATTTTACTTGTCAATCTTTTCCTAAATGTATATATTGGTATGATTTTGGTAGAACACAGAAAATTAGAGGTCTTTCGACTGATCCTATGAAGTTTCTTCCACAATTGAAACTTTGCTTGGGACTTCTTATTATCTGCTATATTTCTCTGGAATAGAGCAAAGATCCGGAAGCTTTTCGGAATTTTGTACGTATAAAAATTCAGGTTAGTAAAACGAAAAATGAAGCTATGTGAGACATTTGTGCACTCTTTGAGGAATATCATTACATATAGTGTTACTTCAAACGTTTGCAAGGACAAAAGGTCAACAACTATAAAAAAGTTAATAAGCAGCACTTTTCGCTGTCTTATAATTAATTGACTGTCTTCTCGAATAGACAAGAAATGAAAGAAAAGACAGATCAACGTCAGTGAGGAAATCTATTTCTTCTACTCGTTTAAGTTTAATAATTTCTTCTTTTTCAACTTCTTCCTTCCTTCCACTCAACTTATACGTGTATCGCTCACGTCGCATCGAAACGCTTTCTGTAAATTATTCTATGTAGTTCTATGGCTCGATAATTTTCATAGTAATCTGGATTAAGTAATTCAACACATAGTCATTGTTTCCTAATAAAACTTTTTAAAATTTAGCAAACCAGTTGCTAACCTATAGTTTGAACCAGGTTTGCTAAATTTTCCATAATCTCGGTAAGATGCAATGATTGCAGTTTATATTATTATGATTGAGGGATAATGAAAATAATTATCCCAGTACTTAATATTTTTGCAACGAAAATGATATTGTATATGAATATATGCTTGAAATTAAGATTTCAAAAGGTTACAAGTCGTCGATTATACGTTGCAATTACTGTGTCTTCTTCTTATTGAGAAGACTAATGCGAATTTAAATAATTACTGATAATATTGGCAATGTATTTGATTTCATACACCACTTACTTTAGTTTGTAATCTGCACATTAATTAATTCGAGCTGTTCTAATGATAATCAAAAGATACTCGCAATAAATCATAATTATATATCAGTATGATAAAGTGGTGAATTGATGTTTTAGTAAAATGTAGATTACTGCGAAGATGGCGAATGTTACTTTGTCACACAATAAAATTTTGTTTCGAAATTACAACAGCAAAGTTCAGAAATTACAATAACAAGAAATTGGAACAACAAAGACTTGTTTGATTACAAGTTTTATTCAGTATTAATTAAGCGTTCCAGTGGAAGATCTGCTGGAAGTGGTATCACAGAAGTAACAGTAAAATCGGAATTCGAAACTAACATGAGGAATAAAAGAGTAAATAACAATTAAGACTATTTTAGCTGAGATTTAGCATAATATTTCATAAGCTAATACATTTGATTGAGTGTTTGAAATGTTTCTATCATTTTGTTTTTTTGTTTTTTTCAAGTTAGGAATATTGAAAATGATTTGATTTAGAATTATATATTTTCCTCTACGATTAGCTATCATCGCAATATGTTTTCAAATTGAAGATTGAAATTGTGACTGACTCAGAAATGAATAACAGATACCATTCCATATTGTTGCAAATTTTTTGCAACAATAAATCGTCGTTAAAAGTTATACAAAATGGAATGATGATGATGATTTCTTAATATTTAGCTTGCATGTTGCGGTTGTTTTGATGGAAAGAACTTTTTCTTTAAAAAGAGTTGAAGGGAATTAACCCAACCCGAAATACTGGTTATCGAGAGAGTTTGCACTGGTCTGTGTATGTGTGTGTATGCTTGTGTGTGCATACATTGCTAAATATATCAGAGGAAGTTTATAGTGTCAGCTTTGTCGTAGTTTCTTAGTCTCGAACATACTATCAATTCCTCTTTATCTTTATTTAGCAATTCTATTATTTAGAAGGAAGCAATCAAATTCTTTCGTTTCCTTTTTCATACCGTCTTGAGAGAGAAAGAGAGAGAGGGAGGGAGAGAGAGGAAAACGGAGAGAGAGTTGAAGCATGAAGCAATATATCATTTCACAATTTCTTAATCTTCCATACTCACTACCAGTAGAAATCTTGAATTAATCTCTCAGAGATTTAATTATGGGCAGAATTTTGCAAGAAGTTCTGCTAGTGCAAACTTTTCTTGTTTACTTAACATTTGCACAGGTAAACGATGCCATTATAGTACTTTCTTTTTTTTGGCACCGAAAGAAAGTACTATAATTGCAGTTGTTTACTTGTGAAAACTCAAGACATGTCTTGTATTTTTGCATTAAAGTATAAAATGGAAACAGGCCTGAAAATTATAGGTTTCGGATCAAGACTGATTTCCTCTACATATGTAGAATTTATCATAAGAATACATAAGGGCATAAAAGGGGTATAAAATTACTTCTCTGATTTAATATTTTGCTACTGAAAGTATTATATCCCAGAAAGAATAATGCGGTTATTCATGGAAACGGAAATAAAACGACTAAACAACTTAAAGAAATTGAGAAATTCTAAATTCATTTTAAAAGTCATCACCTTATTTTTCATTTGTTTTATCATAGTTATCTTCCTTGATTTATTGAAATCCGTAATTTTGGGATAGTTTTGCTTTTTTTTTTTAGCGAAACCAGCTGTCAATGTAAACTAAGAAATTTCTTTCCTGATTTGAAAATCTAATAGAAAGTATTGTTATTATGCACTTTGGAACTAGCTTTTACCTATAAGTGCTATTTTATTATTTTTGCTTGGAAAATGATTTCTTCACACTTCATATCAGTCAGTCATTTGATTATATTCAGTTTTATGCTGAATAAATTGTCCTCAATACTACGCAATTTCAATTTATCGACCTCAAAAATTTCTCTATCCTCTTGAAACAATGTATCATTCTCATCATGCCAAATAATGCTGCTTCTTGTTGCATTTAGCAGAAGTAAACTTACGAAAGTAGAAAATTATTGTTGTATTGCTAAGGAATGTTCTGAAATTTTATTCCTTACAGTTAGCATCCACGGTTTCCAACCATCGTTTTTTTTTTTTTTTTTTTTTTTTTTTTTTCAAGAACAGTAATGCAGCTACTGGATTGGTTGTAGTAGTTTCATCGGACTAGACTAGACCAAATATAATAGATAAGAAAGAGTAATTTTGTTCAGATGAATGAAATATTATTTATTTGTTTAAGAAGACCATAAATTGTCAAAATAACCTGTCTCCGTCCACTCCTACTCCTCTTAATTGAGTTCAGCTCAATTTTGCTGTTGACAGCTGTCACAGTGAACGAAACAATCCTCAGTCCTCAACTGAATTTTCCTGTTTCTTAATTCTTCCTACTGGTCTTCAGTTTGGTAATCACTGCTAACATTACTATAATCACTTATGAATCGGTTAACATCTTCCATCTAACATATACGACAATTAAGGAGATGGTTTAATGATTTGTTTGATTTGTAACGATTAGACTTATTATTATATTTAGGCAAATATTAGATATGATAAGATTGCTAGTAGGATTTTAATTTTCTCAATTTGAATAGTACAGTCATTTTTAATAAAAAATTATTCAAGAGATCTTAAATTTTTTGTCAACTTCACCCTTCCAAATATCGGTTTACCGAATTTCCAAAAGTTTTCCTAATATTTACTTGTATATCCTTTGGATAACTTTCCGCATTATTTATTGCTGCTAAAAAAATGAAAATAAATATTTCTCGATTAATTAATTATTTAGTTGGTGTGGAAATATCTTGGCAACAATGAAAAGGAAGTAAAATCAAAATAATTGAAATGAAGAAAAGAGGTTCATAAACAAAAAATATTAAAACAATATTGATTTATATTAGTTATCATTTTCTTGTCATTATTTTTAGATACAATAATATAATCATTATTTCTTGTGCATATTTCTCTTATTTACATCAGTAGTTATTGCATTTAATCATAACTTGTTACTTCGAATCTAACAGATTCTCGAACTTCGGGAATCTGTTTTTAATTAATCTAATAACTGGAAAGTTTTATTAAAAAAAAAAAACGAATTTCTGAAAACGTGAAATTGTAGCAAAGCTCGAACGCTCTTTTTTAACAAAAAATTGTGCTTTCAAATAGAAAAATCTTTCTGATTGATTAACCGTAAATCGAATTCTTTATTATTCCAATCTTAAATGAAAAAGATTCTGTTTCTTCGGAGAAATCAGGAAAATGTTGGATTACTATTTGCATATATGCAATTTTTCAAGTCTTACTTGGTGAAATAACAATATGATTTAATTAAGATGATCGTAGATTGGTAGTATGTGTAATAAATCCATGTAAAATTTTATCGAACATGAGCAGACTTATCATTAGACAAGTGCAGTTCTGCTAATTATTTTCATCTTGTTTTAAATTCCAGATCTTTCATTTTTCTTGAAAATATTATATATTTTAATTGATTTATCCAAACTTTCCAACCTATAGTTTCCGTTTCTCTTTGAAACAGGTAAAATTGAAGACAAATTTCTTCTCTTCCTCTACTTTTTACTTTTTCTGTTTCAATGCACTTCAGTTGAAAATCGATCCATATAATATTACCGGTTTTGAATTAGGACTTTTATTATAATTTATATCCGTTATACTCAATACGCACTTCACGTATTCCTAACCCACATTTGTAATTCAATTTGTATATAACTTTTAGAAATAGCGAATATTAGCGAAACATATACTTCACATTCGATAACAGTCTATTGTTACCTTGAAGTGGTTAGTCGCGGGGATTAGAAGAAGGAAGGAAAAAGTGTCCTTTTATCAAATAATATGTGACCATGGCACATATCGCCAAGAAAGTAAAGAAACTTGCAACGGTACAATTGTATAACCTGAAAATACTCCTAAATGGTACTTTTCATTATATTATTTCTAAACTAATTTAATTCAAAAAAGAGCTATAAACTTGATTTTGTTCTGTAATTGAATCCTAAAAATGAATGCATTCGTTGACGAAGCTAATGAAGCTCCAAAATATCTTAGCAGAAAACTGAAAATTTAGCAAATTCTAAAGAAGTGAACAAAATTGGAAATTATCTTTGCAAATAAATATGTGTTGGCTTAAAATTTGTCAACAGGAACATGCATGACATTTTCAAAACTGTAGGTCGTGGCCTGTCGAATTTCAAGAAACGCTACAAGCTTAAAGGAGAACTTGGTCGCGGTGGTTTCGGGGTAGTCTATCGTGGAATCCGGATTTGTGATGAACTTCCGGTTGCTATTAAATTCATCAATAGAGATCAAGTTCGCAATTGGGGAAAAGTAATATTTGTTTTCATCACTCGTGCAAGTTCGAATCCAAACTAACAGTTTTGTATCTATGCGATCTTTCCGGACTGCTGTTAATATTCATTTCAGTTAGAAGATGAACATATTCATTTCAGTTAGAAGATGAACGATTACCGATGGAAATTTGTATGTTAGCACGATGTGTTAATGTACCGGGAGTGATCAAATTACTGGATTGGTACAGTATGCCGGAAGGTTTTCTGATTGTAATGACACGTCCATATCCATGCGTTGACTTATTCGATTTTATTAAAAGTCATAAGAAGTTGGATGAAGATGTAAGTTTAATAACTGTGAATGATTAAAGTAGTAAGCGATTGGGAAGAAGTGACATGGAATCAGAATTTTATTTTACTTCCATTAAATTTTCCATAAGGGATAATTAATATCTCTTGTTTAGCAGTATAACAGTTGAAAAAAAAACTTACAATACTGAAAAGATTCAAAATTTGTTTCAAATTAAATCCTGTGGTTCATTAAAATTTTTTTTAGCTTACACGATTTTTGTTCCGACAAATAGCTCTGACTATTCGCGACTGCGCCCAGCAGAAAGTATTACATCGTGATCTTAAGGTTTGCACCGGTACTGTAATAGAGAAACGACTGAAAAAATGATTGCTGTTTTTTTTTTCCAACCGTTTCTTTGTACTAATTCTTGAGAAATATGTTCATCTCCAATGTATTTTTGAAAAATTAATTTACAACTCAAATACGATTCCCGAAATTTTAGCAGAAACAACGGGTTTGTATCAGTGATCAAAAGCGAGTCACTCATTCAGAATCACCATACTGACAAGATGAACTGAAGTGATTAAAGAGAGAGCTATCTCGTTTTGCAGTGAAATTTTTATAAACTAATTATTTCGAATCAAATTTCCAAATGAAAAGTTGCAGGACGAAAATATAGTGATTGATTTGGTGAACGGTGAAACATCTCTGGTTGATTTTGGCGCTGCAACTCTGCTCAAGAAAAATCACTACACTGATTTTCAAGGTATTTGTTGATTAAAGCAACGTTGCCCAGATAGTTTAGAAGAGAATTTCACTTTTCTGAAACATATTTTATCTCAAAATAAATTCTTTATTATCATTTGGATATGTAATACTTCATCTCGATACTATAAATTCTTCCAAAAGGATATTAGCCAACTAAAAGGGTATTATGTGAATTCAGGTGAAATAAACTTCACAAGATCTAATCAACCAGTTGGTAGTGAAAATTTCAAAATTGGTGATGAAATGAATTATCAGATCTAAGATAACCTCAACAATATCATAACATTCAAATCATTTGACAGAAATCTTTTATGACTTTCCATTAGTAAGAATGGCATCTTTCAGGAACTCGTCTGTATTGCCCACCGGAATGGTTTTTGCATTCGATGTATTTGGGTCGAGAAGCAGCGGTCTGGTCGTTGGGTGTCTTGCTCTACAACATGCTCAACGGGAGGTTACCATTTCGTAATGAAAAGGAGATTTGTACATCACATCTACTAGGACCACTACCATTTTATGCACAAGTTAGCAAAAGTAAGTTTTGGGAGTAAAAGTTTTGGGAGTGAAATATAAACGTTATAGAAAATAATTCTCTTCTGAAAGTTTTAATTTGTAGTGTCTAACATCCTTGAACTGGAAAATAGCTATTGCACATTCCATCTCAATTGACTTCCATCCAATCAAGTTAAGTTTAGAAAGAATTTTTTAGAATTTCGACAAGTTTTGAAAGTAAAATTACATTCTTCAGGTGCTATGGATTTGATTAACCAATGTTTGCGCTTTGAACCGAATAAGCGATGCACCCTGGATACAATCCTGAAGCACTCATGGATTCGAGCTCCATGTGTTGATTGGTGTACCCTGATAAGTCGCACATATCAGAACTCAGTTGATGATCAGCAGTACGATGCTATATGCACCGATCACGCATCGAAGGAACAGGTGGAATCAAGGTAAACTTTTCGTTATTATCAGTGATATTAATAATGAGCAGATATTTATTACAATTTCTTGATAAGTAAGAAATATCGGTGCGTGAAGGTGACGCATGCACGTTTATGTCATTGTATAACTTCTTCTTGCCTCATAATCCTACTTAAGAAAGATATTTTTTGTTATATATAATCATGTTCACTGAATCGATTTCAGTTACGCCGAATCGGGTGTCGGTAGTACGTCTAGTTTTAGCCCATCCACGTCGTCTTCATTCACGGCTCGTTATCGTCGAGGTGAACCGGGAGCAGGTGGTATGATTGCCGGACCATCATCTCATCGCAGCCATGGTTGTCAACATTGGGATAGAATTCGAGCTAGTCAGTCAAAAACTTCGCTGGTCGGTGAATCTCCTTCACCGGTGGACACACGAGAATTTATGAAGATGATTTATCTACAGCAGAATAATATTTCCCTTGATCGAATAACTAAAGCACATTCCATTAACCATCTGTCCGTTTCTGTTCCTCGGTTTACTTTTCCACACATTCAAAATCCGGAAGATAGCAATTGGACACGATCTCCTGCTTTAGGACTCATAACTAGGAAGAAACGTTCCATGGATTCCGGACAGCAATCGGCACTTTTCTCTCCTGCAACACAACTGCCGAAACCATCCAGCCATGCGAGCTTTAACGGAAGAACTGGTAGAGTACTGGTATTTTAATATTTTGTTTAATTTTTTAGTACAATTGTATATCTATGTCTATGCAATTTCATTGTATGTTCAGATATTTTGATGCAGTCAGAAGATTTCTTTTGGCTAACTGCTAACAGTTAAGGAAGAATTGAACTGAGTGATACAGAATAGCAACCAGAAAGTAAGATTACAAACTTTCTTCTTATTTTGATTCAAATTAAAGTGAAATAAACAGCTGAAAAGAATGACAGATTACTTTCAATGGATCTTCAAAATAAGTATACATCTTTTCTCGTATTGTACTATTGCCAATTTCAATTAATTTCCACACTGCAAAAATATGTATGAGAAACAATGGAATTACTTAACTGATTGTTATTATTATTATCATTCTTCGATGTTTATCATTCTGCCTTATATAAACAATTTTATTGTGGCACTTCGTAAGAAATGTATAGGAAGGTTTATTGATCACTTTTTGAATATTTAAACAAGTTGAAACCAATTGTATCTAAACTCTATTTCTTTGACTTGAAATCCTGACCTAGAAGATTTCCAGTCCCAATCAAGATTGCAAGAATCGCACCATCACTCCAAACAAGATCAAAATCGTTGATATCGAAGACAATTCCACCATAGTTTAACAGGAGAGCGGTAAATTAAAGCAGTGATAAATAGTTCAAGAGAAAAATGTACGTATTGGAAATGATTTGTTGGATACTCGTTCGTTTGTTGTACTCATTTGAAGAAAGTTACCAAACATTATAACAAACTGAATTTATTTCAAATTCAATTCAAATTAAATCAGAGCATAGTTAGGCACATTCATTAACAAACTTTGGAAGGTAAAGGCAATAGTTTCTCAACATAGATAGAAATGATAGGCAAGGACCATTGAGCACTTGCCCATTGAAAACAACAATTTGAGATTAAATAAATCCCAGAAAAATTTGGGAACATGGTCATTAAATGGGCACTTGTAAAAGATGAGTCCAGAGTAACGATCTTAAGCAGTAGCAACAAAAAATAAAAATTAGTTGATATTCTTTAAAGCATTTTTTTGCTAATGCATGCTGCATAGCATTCGTATGATGCTTGCAATTAGATGCAATATATGATGCAATTGCATAATGCACGAAGTGATAATAGGCACTGATATCTTGGTGTGCAACATGATTTGCAGCTGCAGAACAATACTAAAATGTATTTAACAACTGCGAGAGAGAAAAAAAAAGTAAAACGCACATTGCAGCAAATAGAAGAATACATTTAACAAAAGTGAATCCTGACTTAGTAAGGACCTTATTCGTACACTGTATGAAAAATAGTAGGCCATCAGAAGAATGATTTGAGCAATGATATGAATGATATGAAGGGGCAAAAAATAATGCACCTTCCATTTCTATATTATTCCTTTCACTAATATTGTATAATCAGTGTTTGGCAAAATCACGGAATGCTGAAACGGAAGTCCTAATTAGCGATCAAACTGGTTTAACATCAATTCTTCTCTGAATATGAGTATAAAATTTTCACAGACTTATTTATGTCCATGATTCATAAATACCTAATCTAACAACATATGTATCCCTTTTGCTGAGAACAATGAATAATGATTTGGAGATAAAGATATTCTGTATTAGATACAGAGAATGAGTACAAGAAATGACTTCAATTTCGAAATGCTCATTGAAAGTGATGAAATAATAAATGTAAGGATTAAAGACCAACGGTTACAAGGTCGAAAGAGCTCGTTATATATGAGGTTAAAATTTTCCAAAAAGCATTTAACAAATGGCGGCAGGTAATATGGCTTAAAAGCATACGATAGATCGAATAAATCGTTTGACAGAAGAGAAGAGGAATTAAGAAAGTTTGACTCAACCACAAAATAATGTCGTTCAAGTATTAAAAGGCCATGGGATAATGAAAGAAAAAAGTCATAAGTCTTGCAATCTTCTGAAGATTCACAGTGACTCGATTGAGGTCTATTGACTGATTTTTCATGCACATACCGCATCATCTAAAGATGAAAAGAGTTTCTCCAATAACTGTGTTCGTACAGACCAATTAGTGTATCCAAAGTTGGACAACAGTGAGTAAATCTGTTTCCTGCAAAAGTAGGCGTTTGTAAAAGAAACGACAAGGCATAATTGACAGGACAAATAAGCAGTGTGTGAAGTATTTGTTGCTTTTGTTGAAATATGTTAATTTGAAATGTAGAAAAGGAGTGCAAAGTGTGCATGGGAATAATAGCAAAGGGATAAATGGAAAAGTAATTATTATCGTGCAGGACTTAATTAAGAGGACAAAAAAGCATTTAGATGATTGATTACTGATAACATACCACCACTTTTGTCGTGCGTATTATTCTTCCTGTTCCTGAACGATATCCAACAGATGTTCTGATGGCAGATCATGATCACCCGTTTTAGGTTCCAGCAATCGTTTCAAATAACTACTCTGAGGTAATTGATACGTAGGATCCAGTACATCCACAAATTGCTAAAAAAAAAAAAACAAAAAACTACTCTCTGGAAAAATAATGCTTAAATGTAATTGAAGTTATGAATAGCAACCAAAGGATTAGTAATGAAGTGGCTGATGCGATGTATGGTTGCAGCAACATTTCAAATGAATTTGGTGATACAGATTGAAGTTTTTTGGTCTCTTGATATTCATATGAAAAGTCTTTACGACCAAAGGAAAAGTCATCTAAAGCATTGTGACTCACTGGAAAGCATAAAACTTTAAAAAAGAAAAAAACAATTACCTTAAATTCAGGTAGTTCAAGTAACTGGAATGCATTTGCTTTAATTAGAAACTTTGCGAGGGCGATATCTCTTGCAAATTTGATAGCATTAAATTGTTCCTCGGTGGTAGTTATGGCTGTTAGATCACGAGATGGCACAATTGGTTTTGTAGTATTAATAGTAGCAGTTGCTGCAGCAGAGGTAGTTGCGGTTATGTTAGTCACTGGATTTTCAATGCTTTTACGTGTTTGGCGCACTTTCACTACTTCACCCGTGGGCAATCTTTTACTTATTGTCCTAAAATAATTCAGTAAAAGAGAAGGAAACAGAAAACGATTAAAGCAATAAAAGTTGAAACAATAAGAAAAGATTGATTTCAGCATCTAAAATTGTCAAGAAAAAGGATAAGATGATTGAAACATCGAAATATGAACAAAAGTTAAAAATATAATTTGAATATAATGAAGATGCAAATGAATACGCTTTGAGGAGACCGGCCAACTATCCAATGAAATTCCTTCTATGGTGAAATACTTGACATTATAAAGTATCATCTACTGGAAAAGCTCTACCACTTCTTACTTCCCAAGATCCAACACTGACCACCTGTGTTACATCTTTACTACGATTTACATGCCCCAGTTGATTTTCTACAGAAAAAGGAGAGAATGAGATTGTAATCTTAAATTTTGAAAATTGAAAATTATACTTAAACATCTACCTAACGGATTTTGTTGTATCCAAAGCAGCTGAAACATGTGCATTTACCAGATGACTTCGAATAGCGCTTCCACTGACTGCGGACTGAGTATTCAGAAATTTATTCTGCAATGGCGGTTTTGATGGTACCAAATCTGATTTCGCGAGACCAAGACGTATCAGCAAACTGGTGTCGACTAAGTTTGATGCTTCATCAGAACCAAGACCAGAGATTCTATTTATGTTGCCAGTTGTAGCATAATCAACATTTGGATCTGAATAGAATTTTCATAAAGTCTGATGGTAAGAAAGTAAGATATTTTTCTAATAAATAAACAATAAAGAATGGAACATGGCTATGAAATGAAAAAAAGATATAAGAAATGGGGACAGAAAAGTGAGACTGTTTTCATCACTACTTAATTTCACCCTGATATAACCATTCGAGTTTAAGGCCTAGTTTTAAAATTTTATAGAATGGATTTTAAACTCGAAATAAACTCTAGGAATGCTGAAAATTATTATTAAATTTAATAACAGTGAGAATCTCATTAAAACTAAAACATGGGAAGAGATAGGAGGGGAAGACTGGATGATTTGAGGAATCATTTTCCACTGAATCTAGACAAAAACTTTGTCGAACGATAATCTTTATCTGGAAATTTTCTTCTAACCACAGAAATTTTTATTTCCATATAGTTCTAATTACAATAAATAGGTAATTAAAATGTCCATATTGGTAGTTTTCAGCAAATTATACCATGCAATAAGAATTTGACATTGAAGCCAATAAAGCAACGCATGTAGAAAAGAATGGAAACAGGAAGAGGAGGAAAGAAAGATGGAGAAATCAATGAGTTTTTGTGAAAATTTAAGTTCAAAAGCAAAAAATATGATAAGAAGAGTTTTATTAGATTTATTTTTTGTTGATTTATTTCAACGCGTTGTTTCTATACATACTACATATGCTTGTATAGTGAAATTACAGCAAAGTTTAATGTTTAATGTAGAAACTAATCTAACATTGTAAGTCCATCGACTGCGTTTGACTTGCTGCTGCCATCTCAATCATTGCTTTGACACGTTCCGTATTAGTCATAGATGTGAAACTTTCATCCTCAAAAGCTCCTGCACTGAAATATCAACCAAAGTCAATTGGGTCTAATAAATTTTTCAGCTTTATTAATACCTTTAGCTGATATCGTTCAGTGAACGTCAATACTTGGAGCTAATCAATGCAGAGAATTGCCTGATATCAACTTGTTTTATCTCATATCAGAAATAAAGAACGTTATTTTTTAATATGACATACCTCAGAGATCTTTTCTTCGCTTCCGTTTGTTCTTCTTCCGCACTACTGATACTTGCATCTTCGCTACTGCTTCTGCAAATAAGAAATGGTCATCCAGTTGTTGGATGTTTTTTCACTAAACATCAAAAAAATAGCCATAAAGTTGTTCGTTGGTAGTGAGAGCAACTCCTCCATCTTTACATAATTTCACAATTGCCTATGTCTGTTTCGTCCCGATAATGGAAAATATAGAGTGCCGATCTGGCATGTGAATTTCCTAGAGAAAAATAATTTAAGTACGAAAAGTGGAAAGGAAAAAATACACTTAATCCTCCTATTACCTGTGTAATAGTAGGTTAGACTATCCAATTTCAATCGATTACTAGCAGTGATGACTTCTTAACTTCGTATTGAAATGAGTATTCAGCTTAAACTTATATGTTATATCTAACGTAAAAACATAAACAGGTTGACTGCATGACCAATTATCTCACCATTTTACTTCCCCTAATCTGCTCTGAAAATTCAACATGGGTCTATTACACCTTATTTTGCTTATACAACGACTCAACATATAATAAGAGAATTTTCCAGGAAAAGCACCAATGGATACAGGTAGAAAGTGTGATTGTTCACCTGACTAAAAGAATGTCAGTAATCTAAGTAAATTCTCAGCGATTGAAAGGATAGTTTATTATCTCTCGGTACTAGAAAGGTCTAAACTTTTGTTTACTTTCTTAGAATAAATCATACCATAGAAGCATTCCATCCCTTTCACCATAAAAAGAGCAGTTATTGAAGAAAATTCACAGATAAGGAGAAAGAGAATCATTATATTCGATGTCATGAACTATGGTAGTCCGATTCGTGACCATCATTCGCGGTAATTTTAATTTCTAATTCTAATTCAACTGTTCTCACTTTTTGATTGTTCACAAAGAAATAAGTTGCGAATTATAACCTACTTTTTTAAGGGAGATGAAGGAGCCTGAATCGATTCTGGGATAGGGCTGATTCCTTCTTCCAGACGTTGTCGTGATTCCAGTATCAAAATCAATCGATAATCACTTTTGTGATGTGCTTTTAAGTGCATTTTCAAATTTGTACTGAACGGCGATGATGTGCTGAATGGGCAATTAACACATTTTACCGTCTGAAATAAACAGTATCTTTGAAACTATTTGCAAAATTCTTGAAATTTTGGATCATTCAGATTAATCTAGACAGAGACTATGCAAATAACATAATCAAATTTATTAGATAGAAATTCCCGGAACATCTGCTATTCAAAACTCGTGTAAACGAAAATGAAATTTTATGAATTATGATGAAATTACTTACTTTACTGCCATCACCAACATCTTTAAAAAATCGCCATACAGGATGTCTTCGCAAACGCCTCCGTTTTAAAACAATTGCTGATTGACTACCCACTGGGGGAATCATTTTGTCAGTTCTGCCACTTGCATAAGTTATATTATAAGACGATGGTGGATCTGCAAAACAGCTTCTTCGAATAATCAGTAGCTTCACACGGAAATTAAGCGGAGCCTGGAAAGTCAGGAAGGCTTGTGCCAACATGAAGAAAGGAGGACAATATTATTATATAGCAAAAATTCCCTCGAGAATCCTTCCAATTTAACGTAGAAAAGTAAATGATAGAATCTCACTGCTCCTCATTTCAGATATGAATTTGACAAATAAAAATGATGCAAATAAATGGAAATAATTTGCATCTATTGCCATTATAAAAAGAGAGAAAATATAACCGATTTATGAACAAATTTTAAGTGTCACATATGCAAGCTTCATTAGATTTGTCCCGTAATTAGTACAAGGAAACGCATAGAAACCCATCCTTACATTACTTCCAACATTTTCAAGCTTATTAGGAAAGATTATGGATGTTTAGACAATAAGAATTAAGATATGAGAGCAGTGAGAGATATGAATAATAATTCATTATTCCTTTATATTTCTAACTTACTCTGTGATATTTTATTGAGTGTTTTCAGTTTTTCATTGTCACCAGTAAGAAGCGCTTTTGTCTGATTTAATGGTGTGCTTCCGGCAGATTTCATTGAAGCCTCTGAGATAACTTTCAGAAAATCCGGCAAATTCCTCGTGAGATCTGATGTGCTTTTTAGATAATCTAATGGAAGTTGTGATTCCGAAAATGCTTTCGGGAAATCCAAAATACTTCGAGGTGTAGTAGGTAATGTGCGGGTTCTATTACTTATTGTAGTGATACCAGTGGTAGCGGTAGTGGCGTTAGTAACTACCGTACCACTCTGAAAGCTTCCGGTCTGATTCAGTATGCCTAGTAGAACTGCAGCACTGCTTAAATTAGATCCCGTACTTGAAAGTGTATTATTGCTAATATTACTATTACCAGTATTACTACCACTACTACTACTACTACACCTTCCAATTGCCGGTAGGGCAGTAGTTGTTACGTGATGCATATAAGGAGTTTTTGTTGTTGCTACTGTTGTTGTCGTACATGGAGACATGAAAGAATTTTGGAATGTAATTTGTTCTTGTTGTTCTTCCTCTGCTTTCAGCACCTGCAATGTTTCCAAAAAACTATTAAGCATTTTAAAAGTTTATATGACATGAAGATCTCATTCATCGCTGACTTTAAAATTCACTACACTTTCTTTCTCTGATTCCTGCATCTGTTTGAAATCGACAGGGGTGATCCGTGTGCTACTATTTTCCCTCAAATTATCAAAATATTTTACAGTCATAACATCACGCGTTGATGAGGTCACGTCTAAAGAAACATTTCAATTCATATAGACAGTTCACCTTACTCGAATCTCTCTATTTCATATAATCGAAGAGTGAATTTTGATATCCAAAATTTTATCTCAATTCTACATTTATTTCTGATCTTAATTCTCCAAAAAGTCAATATCCCTATAACTTCTTAGCAAAACTGAAAGAAGAAGACTCTTCCTTTATTTTCCTCAGAATGACATTTCAAGGCAATTCTTTGCTCCGTATTGACGATTCTACCAAATTTTCCAGGTTTCTGATAAAACCAGCAAAAAAAAAAAAAAAAAAAAAATTCAATAAAAAAGCCGCGTATCATTCTCTGCGTAGATATCTTTTTGTCATCGATATGTGTATTTTTGAATTACTCTTCAAAAATTTTCAACTTTGTCATCTATTGAATGAAGGGACAATTTGGTCCTGCAAAGATCAATCGCCCACATCTACCAATACTTCCTCTTTTTGTTTTAATCAACTATTGTAAATGTTTTCATCTAGGAACATAGTGGACCTCTTCCGATCTTTCCGCAAAGAAGACAAGTTTGTTTGATTCAGACAAAGTAGAATGACTTCCATTGCAACCAAACTTATTTTATAGTCCAATCTTTTACTAATGCACTATGACCCGAACTCATCAAACATCATAATAGCAAGCAGTTTCAATTAATGTTGATCATCTTTTCCAACCCAGATGAGAAGTTATAATCCTCCTTCACCAGCTCTATTACACTCATATGTTCTTTGTTCAAGAACTAGAATATCACTAAGGAATTTAAAACTAAAAAAAAAAAAAAAAAAAAAATATTCCGATAATTTACATTCTAAAAACTAACTTCTTCAAAGAGATCATGATGATGTGTCCTTAGGTGTACTTTTAAATTAGTGCTGAACACAGATTTTGTACTATAATTACAATGCTTGCATGTCGCCACTCCATCCTTCACTATAAAATAGGGCCATACGGGATTTCGACGTTGGCGTTTTCTTCGTAATGCTGCAGATAATGTCATATCTGAAAATCTTATCATTTTGATGATGATAATTGCTGTGGAGACAGAAGTACCATTACTGCATTATTATGCACTATTTATCTGATCATACTTTTCAAAGATTTATCAGTTACCAGTTGTTCGAATCAGCTGAAACAATGAACAAAGTCCAAAGAGAAAACATACCTTTAGAAATATAAGCAGCGGGATTCGAAGAACTTTCAAACGACTCATTGACATCACAAAAATCGAAATTCTTTGAACCAGTATTATCTGTTCCTTGAAATAACAATTGACTCTATCTCTTAGAATGAAAATTCTAGAATCATTCAAGATGTAAAAGAAAAAAAAAAAAAAAATGAAACACTAGCAAGGGCTCACCACTTTCTCCAAAAATCCTATCCAGAAATGCGTCGTTTTTCGATCCGTCATCATCATCATCATCATATACATCAAGAAACGGATTGCGTGAAAAGGTACCGTATTTCGACTTCGTCATAGCAGCCAAACTTTTTTCTAAAACAAAATGCTTTGTTACAGATCACACTAATTGTGCAGTTATTCTTAGCTCAATCCGTTTTTATCAACTCTTTTGAAGCAAAATCGATGACTAATATTACTGGAATCAAAAGGTAGCTGATAAAAGAATGTTACATTTCAATAGTGACAGCAGTGAAGAACAAATTACATGAATATAATCATTACCAACAGCTGTTAGGCTTCCTTCATCGAAGCTATCTCCCGAATAATTTTCAATTTCTAAAGGACTTCCTTCATTGGCAATTCGTAAAGCTGTACGATAGGTGACCTGAGAGAGATCTTCTCCTGCTCCTCGTACCGCTGATGCTGATCCTGCATCTGCAGGCGCTCTTTTCAGACCTGAAGCTATTATTTTCAAATACAACACAGACATCTTCGACATGAATTCAGAAACCTAGAAAGTTTCAATAATCTATAATATCTCATGAGATAGAACCAAATTTCACAAACTTAAAAAAACTACTGCAAAGAGAATCCCTCTTTCATTTCGAAGAAAAGTAAATATATATCCCCGCACCTAGTAGAATCTTTCCTATCGGATACTTGCTTATTGGGCAGGTAAACTCACAAACACAAACACCACACACTAATATCAGTGGCCAAAAATCTCCCCAGCCTCAACATGATAAACATTCTCTGGTTTGGCTACGCGTCTTTGTTGATAGATATTAGCTCCATCGTTTCATCATAAAATTTTATTAAACTGACCCGTAAAATAACTCAAATATGAGGGTAAACTAAGCTAAATAGGAGCCTCGGGTAATGACTAAAACAGAAGATAACCTAAGTACTGAATCCTAAATAGGTTGTATATAAAGGATGCTAACGAGAATGAGTAGTAGAAGCTGAGAAATTTGTTTGACTTTGCGTCTGCAATTTCTTCTTCAAATTAGCAATGGATGTCTCGAGGATTTTCGCTTCCCGATTTGGTTTATGACGTTGGGTAGCAAATACTTGTGTATGAAATAAATTACTCCCTGAAGTGCTTGCCGTTCCTCCATCATTTTCCTCTTCTCCAGCATCTGCAAATTTCTTTTTTATTCTTATTTTAGTTCACTTCAATTCATCTCACTTACTTCCATCCCTGTCAAATATCATTCGACTAACCCAACACAATGTGGAAAAGTAGTATTATAGTAATATCAAACATATGAAACATTTTCTAAACTCGGACCAACAGCTAAGTGGCTAAATTAGAATGGTCTGACGACCGGTGAGTTTTTTGAAAGAAATGTGGATCGTATTTTAGATTTCGCAATGCTTCCACTAGTGATTTGTCCAATCCAATTAAATTCACATCATTTCGTTTACTTTTTGATAAATTTGTTAAACTTTAAATATATTTTTCAAAATTTGTTCTGTTTTGTCATTTGATTTGAGTTGCCTTCTTGCCCAAATCTCATAGTACCGAACATTTTACAGTGAAGGAATTGAATTGATGGATAATGTGTGAGCACTTAAGAAGAAACTATGAATAACAGAATCTCACCGTTAGTAGATTCGCTTTCTTCCTTCGTTTCATTGGTACCATCAACACTCGACCCTGAATTAAATGCAAAATTCATCACATAACGAGCTTCTAATTTTCGGAAGCAGAAGATAAAAAAGAATCAATATGGAAGTATGTACAGAAGGTTGATATCTGTAAGTGCACATTTGCACGACAAATTACCTGTCACTTTTTGTCTAGTACTCTCCATTCTGAACAGATTTGGATACTATTTTACCTTCTGAGTGGACGAAATTTCCTAAACAATATATTCCTAAATTTCCTGAAGGATTTTACAACTGCAAACGCCTCTTTGTCTTTCTCTACGAACGCATTACATAACAACGACAATCATGTAAAATATTCAAAATTCTCAAAATAGTCACCATCGTCGTTTTCCACATCCATGTCGCAATCATCTTCATATTCCAAACTATTAGCTTTCGTGAACTCATCTTTTATCATCGTTTTAGTGGAGATCATGACCGAATTGGCAAAGAAATCTGGTTATTTCCCAGTCTGTTTCAGTAGATTACATAAACAAAGACCAGCGATGAAATGGAAAAATTAATGGCTAACTACTTCAACTTTTGAGCATTTCACATTAATCCGGAAACCCCTAAAAAATCATATTTTTTATAATTTACCGCATTATTAACAAAAATTGCAAATTTAGCGATGACGTATTTCCTATCAACTTCAGTGATCATTACAAACATGCAATGAAATGCAGTCTGAAGTTAATCTGATAATTACACAATCAGCAATATCACGAAGATATATGTTTACATAAATAAACGTGAGAACACATATCAATATTCGTAATGATGAAGCGATCTTTGAAATAAAACGGCGTTTCTGCAATTATAAGTTTCATATAAACCGAGAAAAGATTTAAGAAAATTTGTAAAATACGAAAAACTCTATGCATTACAAGTATTGATGAAAGGTTTTTTCAGCAAAGCTAAATTGATAGATGAAGGAATATTCACAGAAATCGATATTAACTGTTGTGCTGCATTGGTTCAAATGTAAAAGGTAAAAACATTCTAAGGATTTTGAAAGATTTATTGATAATTTTTGTAAATTTTCAGATGGAAAAAAGTATATATGTGAACCGGTATTTTTTTTTTGACACAGTCAAATTAGATTGCATCAGTTGAAAAGTCGGACTTCATGCATATCGATACAAGAAACCATATTGGTAAGATTAATGAGCTTTATCATACTATAAATTGAGGAAGTGATAATTATTCATACATTGGGAAAATACAGGTAAAAATAAACATTCGGAGCACACAATCAAGAAATTCTAAATTTGAAGAGTATAGTTGTGAACACATTAGCGTGATACATAGAAATGGAATGTATGAATAATCAAATGTTATAATTTGAAGCAGTCCGAATAATGACAATTCGTGAAGAACATCACTAATCAGTGAAGTCAATGTACCGCATTTGATCAGTGTAACTAACCTACCTGTGATATATCTAATATGGCATTGATAAGGTGAACATTCCAATGTCGACTATTCACCCTTAAACACAAATACTTAAAATACTGATCCTGAAAAAGAACCTTTGAAAAGTATTTGCTGTAAAGAAGCATAAACTGGAAAAAAGAAAACAAAAAAGAGTGAGAGGACAAGAAAAAAAAAAAAACAAAACGGAAAAGAATAGCGGAAGAAAGAATCCCTCTTCTACTTGGTAAAAAAATCTTATGATGGCGCTAAATTTATCAAAAATTTGTATACTTTATCAGAATATCTCGAAATGAGCATAGCAAAAAATTGCGACGATAACAATGTTAGCTAGAGTAATGTGATGATAAATTTGCACCATCGATGATGATAATGTCTCATGATTATCACCATGATATCATAGTGATAATGTCTCAGCATCCTAACATTGCAAAGAGCAATTAAAATTTGATATGTGCAGCCGTATAGTGCCTAATGGCATCCGGTATCGGTTTTATTGAATTGAGCATCTCTTTTCGGTCTAGTCAGATTGCTGACGAA
The DNA here is from genome assembly GCA_013365325.1 of Dipetalonema caudispina. NCBI lineage: Eukaryota > Metazoa > Nematoda > Chromadorea > Rhabditida > Onchocercidae > Dipetalonema > Dipetalonema caudispina. The sequence continues at coordinate 92,771 of JABVXV010000058.1, read as the reverse complement.
AAGTAAAATGAAAGTGAGCATCCATGCCAATACCGCCACTGCTTATTGCTAGCAAACTTTCATACACAACCTTTGAGCTTCCACATTACTAATGTTTTACCATAAACAAAACGACATTTTTAACCTCTCTACTGAGTGTTATTACTTAGCAACGAGTAATAATGCTATAGTAGTAATTAACAGTACACGACCTATACCATAAATCGTAGAAATGAACCTATATTGACCTTCTCCTTTATCATGTAACCAATTATCAGCTACTTATTACTGATGATAATATCACTTGTGATGTATATGAGTACAGCAAAAAGTTCGAAAAATAAAATCACGGAATTTCAATATCTTGTCTTATTTGAATTTTTCATTTCAAATTCTATCTGATTCTCTAATTTCTGTTAAATTTAACAAAAGACTAAAGATCGTTTGAATGTCCGCTACAATCTAAGTTTCCTTGCGTCATAAGCATATTGATTTTTTTTCTATAATTATAGCGATGCTTTGCAGTAAACGAAACACGGATGAGTGGAATTTACGAGTGATTGATTAGCTACACGTAACGTGAACTCAACTCATCCAAGAATATAAACTATTCACGTTTACTGTTTCACGTAAGCGTTTAAAATGACAGCAGAAAGGTGACAAATGTTACTTTATATCCATTCATCCCGCCGATATTAAGCCAATTATCACTCCACTAATCACATGATTTTCCATTCAAACTTCTGTGGTATCATTTCCAGGTTTTGCAGGATATTCTAATAACCTATGAAGGTGACAACCCTTACATATTTGATCACATTTCTACCGTTTATCAACTGATAAGAAATAAGAAATTGGCCCATGCAAAAGGAAATACTACTTCAAATTTCTTCACTTTATTTCAACAGTTACCTAAGGAAGTCATTTACTAAGAAAGAGTTTCAATTCTTTTTTCTGGCCACAAGTTGTAAATTATGGAAGGCCACATTATGCTAAGGTGAAAATCTAAAATTCCACATTCGGAAAATTTCATAAAGACAGTGCTGGTCTGCCTTTCCTATCCTATAAGAGCGAGAAGTTCAAAGGAGAGACCGACCTCGCTATGGACTTCAAATTATTTCATCTCCAAAAATTAGAACGGTCACTTGTCGCACCGCCCAACCGGATCCATCCATCCATCATGCTCCAAATGAACAAACGTGAGGTACTTTTCCGCTAACAATCCTATCTCACATCAATGCTTGAAAAAATAAATAATATTGTCCACTTAACAACCGGTCAATTTAATAAATCATTAGCCGTATTTTCCGAAGTTCCAGGACAGGAGATTGTATTGGTCCATTTAAGAAGAACTTTATTAAAAGATGGATGTTATCCAAGTATAATCCTAACTAATTTGAAAAAATTTAAATTTTACACTTTTTAAGATTGTAATGTGAAACTTGTCCCTTTAGAGGCAATTTTAAACCGACTGGTTTGAGATCCAACGAAGTCAGCGACCCTTTGCCAAGGTCGCTACGTCGAATTCAATTTTCCCGTCACAGATTTTGTCCACAAGTTAACAACAGTTTTTGCCAAAATTAAATTATATTATATAACGATAACAAATTAATGTTTCGACAACGGTATACAAGTGAGTTTAAAAGCAAAGACAAGTATCGGTAATGAAGGTATACGATAATTTTGAATGAGAATGAGTTGTTAGGGGTAACTGGCAGATGGATCTAAGCGGAAATGTCTAATGTTGTACTCTGATCAGATCTATTGGGGTGATTATACAATAAGAGCTGAAAAAAAAGTTGAAAATGAAAGGATAAAAAAAGTATGAGCTGTAAGATCGAAGTGCGACAAATAAGAAATAATTAATTATTCAGGCCAAGCATAAAGATGAGGATTGCCGTATCCTATGTCCCATATTACGAGCTTAGGCTAATGGTTCATCGGAAGAGGACTCACTCATGCATACACATAGATATATGCGCATACTTAATGAGATACTAACTGTCAGGGCCTATTCTGATATAGGTACATCGTACTACTAATATTAACAGTATCAGTGAGGTAAGGGGAGGGGATAAGATGATAGTAATAGAAGGAGAGTAGAGGGAAGAGAGGACGATAGCAGTAAAAATCAAGGTCAATGGGAAGAAACAAGAGCGAGCTGCTGCTACGAAGGTAGTAGTAGTAGGAGTAGTAGTATCGGCCGTCGATGGCACCGAGTACCAAATGTGAATTGTTTGTGGCGTGGAGTGGAAGACAAGGTCAGTGGCGCCTCACTCTCATTGGCCTTCACTTCTGTGCTGGCTTCATTCCACTATTGACACAGCTCGGGTGGGTCCTCTTGCACCAGGGGGTAGTTATAGCATCATCATCATCAGCATTTAGCAGCAGCAGCAGCAGCAGTAGTAGTAGTAGTAGTTGTTGTAGTAGTAGTAGTAGTAGTAACAATAGTAGTAATAGGGTATTAAGTAAAGGCAGAAGAGATAGTGTGCATAGTTGGATCGCATGGCATGTTGTGGTATGAGGGCAAGACACTTCTATGTCCTAACTTGGCACTATTACATGTGTCCTCTCTTACCTGTCTCTTGTAGGTGAGCTAAGCTAAGGTATTATCATCGGGTAAGTGCGTTATTGCATGATTAATAAGTAATAATATCACATACTGCGCTTTTTTTTTATAATTCACTAGTCCCAGGTAAGAAGTTTCTCTCATCTTTCTTTTTTCAAAGATAATATCGATGTTAGATAATAACGTACGTGAAAACACGTTAGTTTTAGGTCGCTGAAGACTTCTAGATGCTCTTCAACAGCTATTTCTTTAAGTGATCAATGCCTGTTTGGACTGATAGATTGAGATCCGAAATGATATTGTCACTATTTTCCGAAAGAAAAGATGGAAGAAAACTTACTTTGAAATCGAAATGTCCTTTTTTATCTTTGGTCATTTGATAGATGATACGCGCTAATAGCATTGATCCTTCTACAGTTCGCTCATCTTTTTGTCATCCATGAACATAAATTACTTATTGGAGAGGGTACAATAAATGACCATTCTAGTCAATCCATTCTTCTCTATGGTTGGTTTGTAATAAAGCATTTGAATTTGAAGCCTCCCTTTGGGATTCAAATCCAGAAATTAAAGAAAAAAAAAAAACTTGGAAGAAACAATTGCTGAATAATAATGGATGTCCTTATATATTATCATCCTTATTTCCTAAATCGACGCTCAAATGGATTCTTGGAAATTTGTAAATAAGGTAATTGGGACACCACTTAATTTGTTTTCAAAGGATTTCATTCCTCATTGCTCTAATTTGAATTGACTATGTTTGTGATGATTTGATGGAATAGTTTTAACTTGTCATTCAAGAATAGACTGTTCAACCTTTATTTCTTCTCTTCTCCTCTCTTATCTTATCCATTCCTCTAAACTTTCCAAACAGAGACGACCTTCTATTCTCTCTCCTTCCTCCCATCCATTAGAAGCAATTAATGGAGTGCTAATTTCATTATATTTTTATAAATTTTCTGCACCCATTTTCATCACCTTATTCCAAACATGCGATATTTTCTTGATCCTGTTGGAAGTATTATCTGCTTCTGTCTCTATTTCTGTTTCTTTGTGTTGCTTCAGAATTATTCCATTCCGATTGTCAACCTTCTGATTCTATATTACAAGGTTATTGCCTGCAACATTCTGACCTGACAGATCTCAGACTTTTTGGATAGTCTCATTCGATCATCCATAAATTCTTATTAAACTAATTTAATGATGGTCGTTTGATTCGTTCATCGATAAATTTTCATGATTAATTTATAATCGAAGGCAGCTTTATCATTGTATTCCCTTAAAATCCTACCAAAAATACCATGAATGATGACAGTTTTATTCACGGAAGGAATTCCACTAACTACCTAAAATATTTCTTCTCAGAAAATAATCGCATAGAAGTGACAAATGTTTCTGACTGTTGGATTCGGCATAGTGTGACAAGAAGAATTCTTTGACAAAAGATATGATATAATAGAATGAATAGCTAGGAAAGAGGAATGATTACTGGGAGATAGTGAATGATTTCATCTCCAAATTCAAAAGTTTGCAGAAAAGTAGCCGAAGGACAAAAGAAGTACATTCAGCTTTATTTCAAGTCTGTTTCTTCTCCTTTTACTGTTATTTCATTACTACTCCAAAACCTCCTAAGTCAAATTCCCCCCAGAATATCGAGAAATCATTTATCGTCAATGTTCAATGCAACAATGCAACATCTCTCTTCCCGCCAACTTTAAGAAATTTTTACAGAGAAAATGGAATTTTAAAATTTACAAGACGTTTATCAAATGGACAGTTAAAATGGGCAATGAGAGCACTGTTCAAGAAGTTTCTATTAGCATTGTATGAATAAAGAGTTTTTTGATATACAAGTATGATTCAACTGGTAAAATACGGTAATTTTACTAGTTCATACACTAAAGGTTAAAGGTTAGAAGCAAGTGCGCCGCGCTTCGATATATGCTGATATTCCCTAGGCTAGTAAGAATCTCTGTAATTGATGTCAATGTTTACTATTTACATCTGATTCTTCAATTGTTTCACATTATCTGGTACCTGACAGTACAGGTGATTTATCATAATCATATCAGATTTATGCACCTTACATCCGTATGTGATTTTGAAAACTTGGAAATTTATATTTCGGATGAATAGCACGGAGAGATTTTTTCTTGTTTTTATTGTGACTGATCTTTGATGAATGAAAGGATAAGGAAGAATGGATTGGGAATATGAATAAACCTTTTTCCATTTCCTGATTATTCGCTTAAAAATTCAAATTCTTTTTCTCTGCTCTACGCTAATGATTTGCTGGTAGAAATGCCCAGTTCACATTTAATAAAGTTGCAAATTTTGAATCTTAAATTTTTGATTTCTTCCAAATGACTTTATCACTGGTATAGATGAAATCTGCAAAACGATAAGCAAATGGAAAAAATGATGTCAATTTGCCTTCAGCGGATGGTTACCATTGCAGTTCAATATTGGAAATTTAGGCTTAAAGAAGAAAGACCTTTAATCGCAGGGAAATTTGCAGGAAAAAATCTGAGAAAACTCTCTTGAGATCATTGCTTTCGGCACTAATTTCTCTTAATTTCGTTTATATATAAATTGTAAATTATGTAATTGGTTTCTATTAAATTATAACGAAAATAGACAAAGGCTTGAGTTAATGAGAAGAATCAGATCAAACTGTTGTTGAAGAAAGGTCGAATAATCTTGATAACTTGTTTCATACATTGCTTTGAACTTTTGACCTTGAGTAGATCACATATAAAGAGCCTTAGACAGGAGTAATTTTTATTTGTACGATAAATTTAGTTGTAACAACAGACTATTGGACAAAAATGTGTTGTTGACATTCATTTACCTAACAATTCTTGTATTTGTAAAATTAACTTGTTCAACAACTTCGATGTAACAGTGCTAGCAAAAAAAAAAAAAAGTGAAAAGGATCTCAAATCGTTTCTGCCGAGATACGCTCCAGCAAAGGTGCGCTCCCATCCTTTGATAATTTTAAATTGTCTTTGTTTGGTTTATACCAAACAACTAATCGGTAAGATAACTGATTGAACATCTCGGTGTATACCAGATACATATAAATACTACTTCCTTTACTACACCATAACCCATAAATTGAATCGGATTGAAATTTTAACTACCCAAATCTTTAACTCTAAAACTAAAATTAATGAAGTGTAGGATGCAAAATACAGCGAATACAGATAGCAAGGACTTTCCTACTAATAGCAACATTACTAGTACTGTCAATATTGTATATCGTTATTATTCTTGGGAAATTCATCAAATTCCACCTCAAAAATTTTACAACGTCACTGCCTAAAACCTAACAATTAATGAGGTATTATTTGATCACGCCGAAAAAAAAAAGAAAGACTTAAACAAGTCTTAAAAAGAAAAATAAAACGGAATGAAAGGGCGATACTACTGATGCGTTTTTGTTCGTACAATCAACCGGATGAATGAGATCGGGATTCCGGTGATTTAGTATTACTAATACTACTATTATGATTATTACTCTTTTGTGAACAATTCTCTGACTACCTACCATTCTCCTCCCCTCCATACATTTGATTGAAATGAATTCCGCTCGCCTGCTGCATTTTCCACTAACAAACCGACAAGTTCGACATCTCCCACAAATGACATGCTTTCATTTCTTTCACACCCATTGCCGAATTTGCGAGCAAATCCCTCGCATCAAAACTCCAAATGTTAACGACCAATCCTTTCGCTCAATTCTTTTCTTTTGTTTCAATTTGGGCAGAGAGACTTTCATCAGTAAATCGCCTGAAGACATTTAAGAAATTTCTTATACCAGTTGCATTGTAAAGGGAATGCATTTGATAAGTGATGTTGATAGGCAAAGTTATAAGTAAGTAAGAATATGAATTTATAAATGAATTTAAAATGTTGCTAAAAGTTAAATTAAATATTTCAAACTATCGAAAATTATTTGAAGAAAGAATAACGAGTGCAGAAAAATTCAGAAATATACGACACATTCAGAGAACGTTTGAAGGTTTTGTACCAGACATTATTATCTTTTTCTCAACAACGCATGATTGCTTGATTTCATAACTGAGCCTGATCTTTCTCGGGATAAAAAGGTCACAGTGTAAAATGATGAAATGGAATGTAATAACATATAAACGAGCTAAAGATATTCGGGTGATAAGAGAGGGTCAGAAATATGCAAAAAGTTAAAATGCAATTATGATGCAAAATGACAGTGTTAAAAAATTCCAACTGTAGATACTAGTGTTGGTTAACAAAGAAAATGGAAAGGCAAACGATGAAATATGCAAAGATGATATCAACAACTACAAAGAAATCGGTTAAATTCGATGCGTTATCAGTTATGGCAGGATAGAAAGGGCCACAAGACAGCACAGAAATGTCGAATAATTTACATTTGCTTCGGTAATGACAGCGTCTGAATTTATACAACCTCAGTAATTAATACAATCAATCCCTCAATAGTTTCGTCATGTTAAAGTTCAGATTTTGCGATTTCCTCAACTTATACTAATTTCAAGAAAATCAATAAAGCGTGGATATGTAGGCTTGAGGAACTATGTTTGTGTTGTCCCATAAGGCATAAAGATGTTGAGATAACAGATGGTAGATAGTATACACCGACGTGAAATATAACTGCAACACAAATGAAAAGAAAGTACTCGGAGAAATTAGGCCTTCTTTTTCTTTGCTTCTTTCTCTTCCATACTTCATTCCTATTAAAATTCGACGCCTAACTCATGTGTTACGGCAAACTTTTACGATTCATTTATACAAGTTGCGTTTTTGGAGACATTTTCATAGAGCACGGGAAGATATTAGAAGAGGGGAGTGCAGCGTGTACCATTGTGTGCCGTGGTACAATAGTGCCCATCACTACTTACTGCTTACTACTATCACACGTTGAACTGATTCACATCCGTTTATCAAAGTTCGCAAGCTATTTTTTCGAATGAAATTTAATATATAACATACAATTTATCATTTTCCTCTATTTAACAATTATCCGAGAGAATTTGTTAAAGCAGTAGACGATGGAAAGGTAGATATTTTTTTCAATTACAGATAAAAAAAGAGATATTTTGTGATCCCTCGACATCAACGAAGATCGCGTTGGTCAAGCTGAATGACCTGTCATACGAAGTGAACTTGCTAAATCCCACATTTTCATTCTGACAAGTATTACAAATCAAGTGACAGAATGATGTCTCAAATATTCTGCGTCAAATGTCGAATGAGAAGTGAATGTCAATCAGCTTATGCTGTCAGTCAAATTATAACTGTCCTCTTTTTGTTTCTAACTGAGACCAGCAAAAGGAAAGAATCTGTTGATATATGCTCCAGAAATGGAGAAGATCTACAACCGGTGAATTATATTCCTGAAGAGAGATAAATGAATGTATTCCGAAAATGATTCCTTACTAAAGTCATCTTCATTAGGAATAAAATACAATAAATGTCTTAAAGGGACTATAATTCAGTTACATTGGCCACTGCTTCGTCGGAAATGTATAATACATGTTTTGCGCTTCATTACATCTAACAATTTGCCGACTTTATTAAGTACAGCAATGTTGAACAGGCTGTTTTGTCTCATTAACACAATGCGCTTTTTGATTTCTTTTCTGTTACTAACAAACAGGTCAACAGAAATTGATCGGTAGTAAAGAGATGCATCAAACAGAAGGTAATTACCGGATCACCAAGCCTATTCGATGATTCAAAGCTATGCAAGGTGACAATTTCATGTTCAACATTGTCTTACAGTTCTTTCGTAAAAAAAGCTGGCAGTACAGGAATGATGTCTATTAGAACTATCAGACCGAATCAATTTAGACGGAAGAAAATTAATTCCAAAGACTTGGTAACTACTTACTATCAATAATATTCTGCTTACTAAAATAGATTAACTAAAAAGCAGGTAAAAGTTCAATAAACCTTCTGCCAAAGGTCAAACTTAATCGGAAACTACTAAACCATCAAATTGTATGATTTGTATTTCAAATGAAATATTATGTTTATTCACATTACTTTTCATATGTTTCTTGTAAGGCCTTTACTGTTAACAAAATCTCATTGAATGAATTAAGTATTAATGTAGGTGGGATTTACTTCCTTCCTTATGACCCACCTTCTAATCTTGACCTTTTGTACGATTCTTATCGTTACGCTCTACACTATCCGCTCACCTTTAATCACTATTGTAGTAACCAATAAAATCTACTAAGGTTTCCCTTTGTCGTCGGATGAGAAAGTCATTTGAAATGACAAAATAGAAACTATCATTATCAATTCATCACAGTTAGCGAGAAGGGGACGGTTTTCTGAATAATCAGAAAGAGAAAATGTGTGTATGGATGGGTATATATGAATCTAATTAGTGGATCGAAAAAATTTGTGCAGTTTTTCCGAAATTGTATCTTAAGTAGCTCTTCCAAATGTTAAGTGTTATCTAACAACTTATATTGGTCACTCATAAATATAACATGTATTTAACAACAGATAGGACAAAGAAATTGAATGAATTCATAACCCTTCATTCACTAATTTTTACTATGTTTAAGCCAGAGATAATCAAAGTTAATGTTCTAAGCTTGTCTGAGCAAAGTTGTAATGAACTGTTAAGTAGCCATATTTTCATTCAAAGTAAAGGTGAGAGAAATGAGGAGAAGCAGATAAAAATGGTTGTAACTTTTCGGAAATATGAGAATATAAAAGTTGCTTATTTTATGTCATGCCTGTTTTGTTGGTATTTTTCTAGTACACTTAAGGCTATTCATTCACAGAAGCTCAAGTTTCCATTTTTTTTTCTCGATGTAGCCGGAAATAAGTAAATGAATCCTTCTGTTTTCGATATATTAAATTTAGTACCTAAAAGATGAAGCTTGACAAAAAGAAAAAAAAAAACACATTGCAAAATCTTCCATCGTGATTATCATACAATTGCTCTTTTAGGGAAAAGATAGCTCAATCGTAAAGACAAGGCCAACAAATCATCCATACATCAAAAATGGTCTAAAGTCATTCGCTATTATGCCTTGTTTGTTGCTTATATTTTCCCTTGCATATATTACAACAAAACAATATGCATAGCATTACGAAGTGCGTAAATCTGACGTATTAAAAACTTACGTATACTCGATACGCGCATAGAATTTTTTTTTTTTTTTTTTTGCGAAGTGGTACTTATATTGCGGAAATGCTACTTGACGTAATTCCATTCCATTCATGAGTGTGTTAGTGCGGAATTTTTATGTAAGCTATCGACGTACTATCATGCGTCGATGACATATATGCATCATGCTGGAATTCATGAAATCGTGTTATCTACAGTAATGAAAATATTTGAGATGAGAAAAGTGGACTGTTTTAAATTGATGCTTAGAATCAGCGAACCATTAAGAAAGACATCTAAATTTGTAAACAATCCTTGTTTTTCACTTGTTTTCACAGGTACGAAATGCAGGAATACGACTTATTACAATAAGTTTCCGCTAAAATGATTGTTATTGTTTGAAGGCCAAGGTAAGATTTAAGTTTTCTTTTGTTTATTACTGAGGATTAAATTCATTTCAGATGGAGGCATCCATGTTTCATTTCCATCATGAAAGGTCACTAAAGGTCATGCTTGCGATATCCCAAGTGACTTTGCTAACAACATTCCACATCCCAATTCTACCATGAAATATACTTTTCACATTGCATCCTTCGAAGATCCAATTCAGGTTACATCTTCTTTTTCTATGTAGAAATTAGTGCAAGTGTTGTCTTTGTATCGTTACGCCTCATTTCAGTTTGCAGATTGCAGTTTGCACTTCACAATGATTTTTCACAGATTCTGTTGCTTTCCAAACATACACCAAGTTTACACTACCTGTATGACCTATGTCCTTTCGTATGATCCATCTCTGGAATTCATAGGTTCATTTAGAACCGCAAATATTTCCACTACCACTTTAGATTAAAATAAATTTTTAAAGGTCGGTGAACTACTACTGAGAAGGATTTCAGAATTTCAGTTTCAGCTTGTTAGTTATTAGAATCTTCAAAGTTCAATAAAGTTTTTTCCTTTTCCTTTTCTTTTTTTCCAATTCCATACACGTTTCAACGTCACATGTGAACTTGATTTGGTAAGCAAGAAATGGGTCAACTTTGAATAACAACAACTAGGTTAAATAGGCGGAAATTTTTCGATCGAAAGGAAACAACGACAGATTTGAAGGGATAGGGGTGAGAGTTGAGAATAGGATATTGAAAATAGGGAAGATAGAGGTTGGCGGAGCTGGCAGTTCTCGAGTGGGCACTGTAGTTTCTTGTTGTGCTAGTCAACAACAAAATGTAAATGTGAAGGAGAAGGCCGAGGATAGCACAAAGTAAAGTCAAGAAGTATTGGCGCAACATGGCACGGCCATCAATCCATGCGTCTGTCTGTCTGTCTATCTGTCTGTCTGTGTGCATGGGTATGTACACCATACCATATCTTCCTTCATCACAACTAATACTTGTAAAAATGGCATTGTTCAGGGAACAAAAAATGTGATCTTTTTATGTTTATGATATATACATATACTATATATATGTCTCTGTATGTGTCTCTCTCTCTTTGTGTCGATTTGTCCGTATGTATTAAACATTCCGATGGACAGGTAAGATATGGTGATTAATTGAAGAAGAAAGAAGTATAGATCTAACAATGTCACGGGAAAGTAAAATTCATTTCATTAAAACAAGGAAATTTAGCTGAATTCAACGAACAAATCCTTATAATGACTAGCTTAGCTTCAGATGATAGCAATATAATATGTGATTTAATTAGAGAAATGAGCTACTACTGTTGGTGTAGTATGTCTTTTATCTATGAGATCACTAATATTCGAAGAGATCAACATATTATTATTGCCAAAAGTGATTTATTGATGAAATGTAGTAATTATATCGATGGTGATACTTGATGAAGGAAAGTGAAAGAAGTATTAATAGCATGAAACAGTTATATAAAGTTATAATGTCTATAATTGCGAATAACTTTATCTTACATTATTCATGATGATAAGATAAAATAGTTATACCACTAGCGTATGGAATTAGTTCATTTGCGCCTGGTAATCCAGAAAAATGATTAGTGAAATTTTATATATACCGCAATTTTATCATTCATCATAGACTGCAGTTCAGCAAGAAAATCTGTGCATTGTGTGCAGTGTTGTTTGTTTGTGAAAAGGTTTTGAACAAAAGAATAAAGGATTAGTTCAATTTCGACAACTTTACTTTAACTGATAAACTTGCTGAATTGATGAAATGGCAATATGGTACGAATGAATTTCTTGAATAATTACCTGAGAATAGAGTAGAATATATACAACATAATTCAAAAACACAATACTCGGTGATCATATTGCGAATTATTTTCGAAATTTTTTTTTATTCCACTGTAAATACTCTAAATACGCCAAATGTAATCAATAATATAAGTTGAAAATGGTATGTATCCTCTGAAGCTGGTCGTTAATATTAGTAATCAGAAAAGATAATCACAGCACTTCTCGGATTTCGTTTTCCGTCATCGCTCTAACGCGGAATGTTAACTATCATCTGATCTTACTACATAGTAGTACACTCATTTGAAACTTTTAACAACAGAAAGGTAAAAGTTTTGGAATTCCTGAAATGCTATTAGGAAAATAGGAAATGTTGAAAAAAACCTAAATCCATATGAAATATTTAGCTGAAGAAAGATAAAGAAGCGTTAAGTAAGCACATCTTTTCGCAGAGACAACAATATAAAGCGATTACTTTAACAACAGTTGGAGCAAAGAGAATGCCTTCATAAAACCAGTTATCTTGAAGAAGTTATATTACTGGTTTGCGCTTTACGGACAAAATTTTGTTCAACTTTAATCAAATTAGGAGAAGAGGAGTGTGGAGGAAAGAAATATGTTATGATGATAAAGCTCAACTTGCGCTCGAAAATCTATTAAACCGGAATTTTTTCTTTGCATTCGATGTTTAAAGGTATATTATCAAGGAAAAGTGTGGAAGGAAAAATGCACTACAACTAATTTTTTAATTATTATTATTTCTTGCGTTGTTATTACCATTAATGGTTGTAAACATTTTTGAATGCTTCTGTTTGAGATTTATTGGATTCAGATATATCATTATAACAACTCTTAGGTCAATTAATATGTTTAATCTGACTTTATAACAAACAAAAGAGATCTAATTTAAATTTGAAACAAATAAGCCTGATGAAATAAAAATACAACGGAAGATTTTAAAATCAATCGTACTGTGTGCTTAAACAGAAAAATACGTAACTTTTTAAATTTAGGAAAGTTTTCGTTGAAAACAAATTATTAACTGTATGATGCTGTATTTTATTTCATATAAGTTAAGATCATAAAAATTTTCAAGTCTTTCATGCATTAAAAAAGGGTGGAAATCGTACAATCTTAAAACTACGATCTCACTAACCACCTTTAGATATATCAGCCAATCAGAGTACGAATAAGTAAGTAAGACGAAGTATTGCAAATGTTAGCAGTAAAAATAAATTCCGAGGAATGGAAGAGTAATGCAAAATTCATAATATAAATAAATCTAGTTGAATTCATAAGGTATAAAGGGTAAGTGTGAATGGATGAAGACATATATAGGTACCCCTGTCAGGAGCATTATTATTATTACTTAATGGGTCATTCAGGGAGGCGCAAATTTTAAAATGAATTAAACTGCTGCTCTCTGATTTGATGGCATACTTTTTCGTAAATTTGTGCCAGCCAGTCGTTCAGCAGCCCATGTTGTCCGTTCGTATCGCCGTACCTCTACTCTACACATATGTGCACTGCAATGCTCAACAGTCATATCATTTGTATGTCCTCAATATAGGTGCACATCATCTATTGCTTTTAACTGTGAATGTCACATACTTTTAAGGTTTTGAAGTCACATAAACGATGTCCACAATGCACTTACAACTAACAAAGTTAATGTGATGAAGTACAAAGTGCAATAAAGTACCATCAAATAATCAATTTCATTCAGTCTTATGTAAATTTACATAACGAAAAAGAGAGAAAAGAGTAGAGTTGATTATAGCACTTTTGCAAGATGCATATTGATGATACTGTAGGATGCATTCCAGAAGATAGCATATTCAAAACAAATGATAAAAGTCTTTCGGTACGCATGGAACTACTACATCTCCATCGTATCATCATCCTCTATCATATACGATTGTTGCAAGACAATTGAATAGAACTTCTTGCAAAAGAAAAAGAAAATGAAAAACTCGGTATTCAGGCTATTCTTTGGATACCATTGAAAGTAAAGACAATGGACCTGTTGACAATCTTATTCACTTGTACTTATCAATAAACAAACAGCGATTTATTATTAGCAACAACGTTTTCAATGCTGATTCTTCTTGAGATTGTATTAGTTTGAATTATAAATCGATTGGATCGATTTTAGAAATGATGAGTGAGAGAACCCGGAAAGATGAAGTTGGATCGGTTGTGCTTTAAAGAAGATCTACGATAAGTGAACAAAATGTGTAATGAAGTGCTACCTCTTCGAGCAGACATCTCACTGCCATTGACGGTTAATTTCGATTACTGACGCATTTCTTTCCTGTTCATATCATTACAACATTGAAGATATAGTGTGCAGCGTGCATTGCATGTCAGATTATTATTTGCTGTATGCAACGTGCATTGCATGTCAAATTACTATCTTCATGATATAATGACGTTTATCCAGGATAAATAAAATTTCATCAAATGATATTTGTCCTGTCCATGTTATAGCAAAGAAGTGGTGAGTCATTAGATGTGTATCTTTGTTCTGCAATTAATTGGCTATAAAGTGATTAGGTTAAACAGTACAGCAACATGTCACATGGGTTGAATTATTTTATTATTCGACTTATCAACAAGTAAAAGTTTTGTTGTATTTATAAATATCCCTTCGTACAAAAAGCTTTTCTTGGAAACATTCAAGTTTTATTGGTTAGCTCAGCATTCTTATCTCTTGCTAACTCTCTGGTTCACTTCTCTGAACAACGATCACCGGTTTGCGTTCACCGAATAATTAGAATTTCGGTCAAAAGCATTCTGAACATATAGTTGTTGTTTTAAAAAGATTGCCAACCGAAAAGATAATTGTTGTCTCAAAATGGTTACTGACATGCTCGTCCCTATTCAAATTTAAAATGAATATGCAGAAGTGTTGTTTCTTTGGTACAACTTATGATTTCTAGGCTTTCTAAATAATTGCACATAGAGAAGACAAGAAAGCTAGCCACAGGGTATGATAACATAATGGCATTATCAGAGAGAAGTAGTGCTCGTTGTTTCAGCAGCGATATCAGCGGTGTGATGTTTCAAATCTCTTCTTACACTTTAACCCAATAGTGTTCCATTCTATAGGCAGTTTCCTTCTTTCCTTTACATCCCTAATGAACTGCAACTTAAGAAAGCTACTGTTATCGTTGCTACAGCTGCTACTGCTATCGCTGCTTGTTCAACATCAACGTCGACGAGCCTGCAACACGAAAGTTAGGGAGTAAAGGGAGGAAACAACTTCCGGTGGTAGTGCACCCGTTTGCCGACTTAATTTTATGGCATCCACTCTGTGCCTCTTTCACGCTGCTATCATAATTATCCTTCCTTCTCGAAAAGTCTGCGGATCCAAACATTGCAACTACCGTCGCCACTACTACCACCGCCATCCACGGCATCTCAGATGACACTGATGCTGCCAACCGGGCGTCAGCTTGTCTCAGTTAATGGTGTGATACATGTTCACTTCCGAAAATTTCCGCTGCTATTCGATGAAGGAAGCAAATAATTTTGTCATCCATTCTGTTCCACTTCCTCCTAAAGAAGTTATTGATAATTAGCATCGATCGGATGATTTTTCTATTTTGCTATCTGTTTGTTTCAATTAAGATTGATGGGCGGTATAGTTTTGGTTTAACATTTGACCATAAATTAAATCCCTTAGAAATTCTATTTTAACTCCATAAAATCTCCCAGATGCTTTTGCTTTTGCTGTTAATATGATGTGAAAATCAATCAACTTCGAACTTTTTACTTTTTTGTGCCACTGATCTTCATTTGTTTTCCATCACGTCGGCGATTTATTTCGGGAGCACATTCTGCTATTTCGTTCCTCTCTTTTCCGAGGCGTTGAAAAATCCGTATGCTTTTTGTGCTATCCCAAAAAACCTGAAATTTAATTTTCGATAACTTCCTTGGCATTTCTGCTTTTTCGGCAATGGCAAAACTTTCTCTGTACCTTTTGTTAGGATGTTGCCTCATTTTTCCTTCTTTAGCTTATTCAAGTTCATAAACTTGGTCTTCTTCATATATAACAAATCGTTTTTCCTCCATTTTTTATTTTTCCACTACTTCGTCAAAATGTTCACTTTGATAGTTTTCGGGAGGTAAAAAAGTCACATCGTGCCCTTTCTGTTCTTAAATTGATCATTCCAAGATTTGTTTAGAAATTAATTTCATTGTGTATAAGAGGAAGGATATAGTGGCTCGTTGACTACATTATCTTTAAATAGCTGCTGATCATCATTTACAGAAGTTCATTACTTCCTTTTTAAACTACCTAAGCAACTTCTTGATCACTTCGAACATCGACATTTGCTCCAAGAAGGATTATGAACTAATATTGAGTTGTTATTAACCATTATCGAGGTCAGATAACATACTTTGAAAATGGTCAGCATTGGATCCTACATCGATGTTGCATGAATCTCAAATGCTATTTAAGAGGATTGTCCTGAAAATCGTATACTTATGCCTTATCTAATTCTGAACTGTTTTCTTGTCCATCATCATCCTGACATATCGAGAATGACCAGCAATAGCATGTCCAGTGCATGTCTTTAACTAGGAACCATTTCATCTCAATAAAGTATCTTACGGAACCTTTTTTCGCGGTACGTTCAGTTTTTCATTCTCTTTTTTAACATCCTGGAGCCTAATTTATTTAGATTTAAGACTTCTGGCCAAACCTCTTCATTTTTCACATTCTTTGCCGTATCCGACGTGTCATACGTCCTTATCTTTTCTTTTAGTTTTGAATGTAAAACTTTCTACAATCCTTCGTCAGAGTGCTTCATACTGTATGCAAAAAACGACACATCACATTATATTCTTACAACACTTCCATTGGTTCCAGCATGGTTAAGTTTATATGATCTTTTAATTTCTAAACATTCTCCAGGGGATAGTTAACTTTTAGTTAAACCTTCTCGAATTTGTTAGACATCCCTTATTGTTTTTCTTCTCTCTAAAAAGTAAACCATACGATTTATTGTTGCTTGAATTTGTGATATTCAACCATCTTGGTACCACATGAAGTGACCCCGTTAACTAAGATTCATTGAATACTTACTTGGATATCTCACCTCATAGTTTAATTAGGACATTTCAGCTCTGTCATCTAAGTCTTCAAGTGTTTCCAATACTGAAATATCTGCTAGTGCTATTATCATCATTATCAACATTGTTGTTCAGTCCAGTTTACTTTACTCTTTTCTACCGAAACAACAGAATTTGATCACAAAAATAGATAATAGGGTTCATGAAAGAGAATACCTACAAACACTTGCATTAATTCATGGTGGAAATTCGATTGGTACACCTTTTCGGGATTTCATAAAGATTTAAAGATCTCAAATTAATATCACTTCATATTTCGAAGCTAAAAAATTTATTAAATTTCTAAGAAAACATAATAGCTTTTACAACCTTTGATTGTAACACAACTGCACATTAGAAAAAGTCGTCCGTAGCGATCTCTTTGATTAACCTTTTTTTGATCCGGATTAATCAGTTAATTTCATTTTGTAATTAACACCATCCAACTATAATTCATCTATGTAAATGATCGAGTAACTGTGATCATTCAAACTTTACTTTTAGGTATCCCTCATGGTTGAAACGAGACATGGTGAGCGCTAACTGTGATGACTATTACGAAAATTCAGATTTGAGATTTCTTTTCCAAATGAAATCAAATCATTTCTAATAATGTGAAAAGAAAGAATTCAAATTTAAGTATTTTCATTCAAAATTTCGTATGTCTCATATTATAAATGTTAATATTGGTATCACTTTATCATTCTTGAACTGCCTGGATTACTTGAAATTTAATTGAAATTTGTTGGGATATTAACTGAGTAAGCCAAATTTTTTTGAGTATGGCGGCAATTCTGATCAGCTCATGCATCAGTTGTTCGTTCATAGGTGAGCAGCTTTCAACAAACAAATGTATTTGCATTCCTCACTCCGTTTTTTGTTCACATTCCCCTCTCCCATTTTTTTCCAATAAAAAAAGAAAGATTTGATTTCAATCAGTGAAAAAAAAAGGGTTTAAATTCTTAGAATTTGCTGTGGTAGCTAATTCGTCCATCTTTCTACTTTGTAGTTAAAATAACGAATACCAATTCCAAGATGCCATAAATTACAAATAATTTTTAATCTTTTTGTCCTTAAATTAGCATCTTTACTTAATTTTAAATAAGCAAGGAGAAAATTGTCTGTTTATAGCTTTTTTTAAATTTCAAATTTTTTATTTATTTTGGAAGAGGGAAACAAAAGTCTGCATTCTCACTTGTTATCTGTATTAATCTTTTTTCAGTTCCTTACTAGAAGAATAGGACTTCAAAGTTCTAATGAAATGATGAAATCGATCAATTAAATTCCTTTGCGAAATGTTTTTTTTTATTTCTTAAATGATTCCCATACTCAAAAATTAATAAGTAAGTGCAAGATACATTTTTTAATTTTACATATTTTAAATTTATTCTCATTTATACCAAATAAATCAATTTTAGTGTCTGGAAGATTTCTTCTAAAATTTGGGCAGATATGTGAAAACGGTTCAGTATAAGGTAAAATATCTTATGCTATTCAATTTCTTTTATTAATCCTTAAACTATTTTCAAACGATATCTAATGTTGTTATCAAAGCTGTTTACAACTATCAATGATAAATATAAGCAATAGATTCCAGCAAATAACACTTAGTTATTATCAAATATTGGAAATGCAATATTTCTACATGAAAAATGTCACAGCTATTCTATCTTGTCAACTGTTGCACTGGGAATTATAGTTTCATACTGAAAAAAAAAAAAAAAAAAACGTTACGAATTGAGATTTGAAAACTTTGAGCTTTCCGAAAAAAAAAAAAATGCACTTTTCCCGCTTCAGATTTCAAATGACAAAGAAGCCATGCATTTCCATACATTTGGCTTGCAATATCTATCGCTTCTATGGCTGCTTTTTTGAGTAATATATGGAAAGACTTTAAAAATCTTTTATTTGTAACTTATAATTCAATGACATTGCGTTGAAGGATTTTGTAGATTAAAGTAAACAAAATATACTGCGTCATTATATGGAAAATTAATGCATAACGGAAATACAATTAACAATCACCGACCCGATTCCATTAGCATTTTTCTCCGATCATAATATAGCAAAATTCTTCCCTCCTCTGTAACTCTCTAATTTGTTGTTCTGTTTCCGGTTTTTCTTTTTTTTTTTTTCTTTTTTTTTACTTTTTCTTCCTATTTTTTGATGCAAAACAAGAAAGTAAAAAAAAAGAAACAGGAAGTAATAGATGCGTTTTTTTTATCTTTCGTTTAACTCTTCTTACAAATTGCTTCTTCAATCCGGCACTATTTCAACCTATCCTGTTTCATTGCTTTCCTGTTCAGCTGCTAAGATGACTTCAGTTAGAGTACCGTTCATTTCATTTCAACATTACTTTTTTATTTTCTTCGCAAATGGAGAATAAAGGAATTTGACATATTTCGTTAAAATTCTCAAAAAGATTCCTTCTTTTTCACCTATTACCTATCAATTCAGTTCGGTTGTTTTCTCGTCGAATCATTAAATTGTTTCGGAAATTTCAGCAATTTAATATTGCTTTGTTACTTTGAACTTTGCAGAAAGTTTTATTTGATGACTGATAGTGGCCAAACATGTCAGAAAGCGCTTGATTTAGAGTGGAAAAGTTCACACTATAGCTATTTCAAACCATTAAATAGTCTTTAAAATTTTGTTTAATACAAAAAATCCTAGACATGAATCCCGAGATTTAAGTTGAGATTGCATCACCCTTTCATGAACATTATCGATTTACTGATTGCTTTTTTTATTACTTTTCTCTTCTCCAAATTCTATTTGAACTTTATATGATAATCTGAGAACGGTACATGGTCAGGTAATTTCGGCTTGAATTATGTTCTGGAAGCTTTAAGTCCAGGAAATTTGCTTTTCTACTTGCTTAACAAGATTTGATATTTATAAACTGAAGCAGTCAGTAATTCAACTAACCAAAGAGATTGCAATAGCTTTGCTCGGTAATTTGATGACCTCTTAGCGGTGACCTATGCTAATCCTAATATTACTCTCCATGTTATACTACTATAAACTACTTGTTTAAGCTTAAAATTGCAATATTCGTTCAAAATAATGGACTCTGTGAAAATCTAATTTTACTCGAAACATTACTTAAAATATAGACAAGGTATTTGCTTAGCTATGAAATCTGGTATGCCAGGCTGAAGCATTAACTATCAGCTTTATATACACTACTGAAATAGCAAAGAGTTCTCTTGCAAACTTCAAAAATCTGTAATGTTTGATAAGCTCAGTCCTTAATTCCGTTGTTGACAGTGTGACTTAACACTGTACCTGTTGATCATTACTTGGTAATATATTTGTCAATCGTCTGCTAAATGTTTACTAAATTTTCTTTCAGAAACAGGAAAAGAAAAATTATTTAGATTGAACAGGAAACGTTAATCAAATCATAGCGAACCTTACCGGAAAGAGCACGATTTGATGTTTAATAAATTGGAATTTATTTATTTAACATGCAGCAACGACTGATCTACTAATTGAACGATTAACAAGCTGAATATTTTCTGGATAATGTATAAATTTCATTCTGCGAACTGGAAATGGTTATCACTGCGATGGGAGACGATTTTTTTTTCTTTTTTTTTGATGAATGGTCCATTTGAAAGCTGAAAGTGTAACAGTTATTAGCAGATAAGATTTGGCGGTGATAAAAAGAAAGTGGCGCTGAATTTTGAAGAGATCATTGAATGGAAGGTAAGAATTCACTTGAAAATTTTATACCTATCAATTATTCTATCAGTCTGTCATCATATTTCTCCGTTTACTATTGCTTGTTTTAGCTATATTATTCATAAGTTTATTATGAGAGAAAAGACAAAGGCCAATAAATAAATTAAAATAAAAAATAGGCTTGTTAAATTTCATTCTGTTTCTTTCGGAAAAAAAATTCTTTTTAATGTTTTAATCCATCACACCTTAAATCAACAGTTAAACATCAAATACGACGGATTTATCCTTTTCGAACATGTTTTTTTGCAATAAGGAGGGTCAGTGACATTTTTTTCATTTTTTATGCCCTTGTCTGAAGTGAGCCAATAATTCGAAAGATTTGAGCAGGTGATTTACGTCCACTACTTAGCAGTTAAGCTGACATTTGAATCGAGTCAGTATCAATCAAAAAACTTTGATCTTTGAATCCATCTTTGAAATGCATCGGAAAACTATTTTCCTGCATATACTAACCGGAAGCAAAAATTGAACAATTTTACTCCTTGTTGTATCATTCAACTGAATTTAATTTCAGTTACATTGATTTCCTCAAGAATACAAATTACTTATGTTTCAGCTCAAGAGAGTGACAGATGGCGACAGTTTTGCATGCAGTACGCAAAGTCAGTCGCTTTCAAATTCGCGGAAAGTTGGCACCAATATTCGACGAGTGTTGGTATCGCTCAAAGCAATGTCCCCGTTTCGGATATCGTACAGCAATTTACCAATACGTTAAGTGAAGAACTGACGGAAAGGCTGGCAACTCCGAACGTCATTCTACCTGTAACTACCTTTCTTCAAGCAGTATGTACTAGAAGTTCCTCTATAATTTCCATTTCTCATTCATTTATTTAGCTTCATTAATTCATTCCATTCTCTTACACCGCATAATGTAGGATGCTAAATCTCATACTCATAACGATCCCTCCAGAAGGAAAAAGTGGAAATTCGTGTAAGTTTTGCTCCTCATCAATATTAAGGTGGATAAGCAGTGTGAAAGGTCATGGCAAGATATCGATGGAAGCTTGGACAAAACATACTACCATCTATTGGAACTCAAGGGCCAAATTATTAATAGCCTAATCAGAGAATAAATTAGATAGACATGACGCTGTATATTCAACTGTATCCATCTATTAATTTATTTACTTCCTGAATAATATCTTCATTAACCTGTTTACACCTCCAGTCGCTTCTCATATATCTCTTCACAATTGGTAAACTCACAACACTGAACGTCCGTCCGATTCCGGTAGTCAGTGTATAAGATGGCATAATGGACATTTCTCAACGTAGCATGACATGAGATAGTATGACATAACGTGACGTGATACGATACTTGTTTTGCACAATGCAGAGGTCAACTGATGCAAGAAGGTTACGATGTTAAACACTATTTCCATTAGTTTCAGATGGCTGAGGGAGTTCGTAATAGGTGGTTAAAATATTACTCTACACTTAGTTGCAAATGAAGTGATTGATTTGAACTGCTTTCTGATCATTGAATCACTCTCTTCTTCATGTTTATTATGTCTTCTCTCATTTCTTTATATCTGCATAGAAGGTTTCAGTGGTGATTAAGGGTTTTTGTAGAAATCTTCGTATTTTCATCTTTTCAGAATGCTTCATCTAATCATACAACTGCTGATAGCATCAACTACCGTGAGCGCTCATGTGGTTGGAGATCTCTGAACGAGTATGAACGACCAGCAAGTATCGCCGATATCGCCTGGTTATCACGGTCAAGATCTGAGATGGCCTCAAGAGAACGCAGTATGATGGTCAGTTATGCTTCTCTTTTTCGAGTTTTCCAGATATTTATTCCATCCCTTCAAAAAAAATACAATATCATCATTTTACATGATAGGACCATGACTCATTCTGAATTTATAAAATTTGAATTTATAGTTGAAGTTGATTTCATCTACTAAAACTGATAGTCTAAAATAATTTTTGAAAAAATGATTTGTTTTTCATTTAAAAAAAAAAAAAAAAATGAAGAAAAAAAAATGACTGTTATTCGTAGTTTTTTAAGTTCGAATTCATAGCAGCCGCAAAAACTTCCTTCAAGTTCCAGGTAGACTCAATGATTCAACATCAACCGGCATCCTCTAATTCTAATCGGCCATCAGCCAAGCGACTTTCTTGGTTTCGGTCACATTTTCAGGCTAAAACAACAGTTGAATTGATTCGCGAAGGCAATGTAAGGTAAGATTAGCATTTCGGAATTTGGAATGTTTCCTTTCTACAAATATCCAATTTTTAAATAATATCCCAGATTTTCTAATTGGCTTTTGCTATCTCTTAGGAACAAGAGGAATTGCGAAGCATTAGATCGAATAATTTACTATAGAAAAAAATAAATTAAGATTTGTTTGAAACCTCCTTAATTCATTCCTCAAGTTTTCAATTCAGTTCTTTTCAATTTATTTAGTTTACCGCTAGTAATAATTAAAGAAGAAATCTTTCTCTCGTATGATTTATTTGACCTAGAATATTACTTGAATTTCATATCTACGACCTAGTCTTGAATCGCTACGATGCGAGTATTAACTTAATCTATTGTTTGCGAAGGAAATATTGATCAATAATTTATGATCTTTACCTGTCTTTTTTCTTTTTTAATAATAGTTTATTCAGATATATGAGCGGCTTGGAACTTGAAACGAAGCAGTGGCGAAAATGCAGGTTATGTCTTGTGAAAACGGCTGGAGGATATTTGTTGGAGTTCTATTCACCACCTAAAGTAGGCGAAATTTTAAAAAATCTCTTTATTTCTCTGATCAATTTTTTTGCTTATAAAACTAACTCTGTTGTAACAAATAATTCAATTACCCATTCAGGCGCATTTTCAAAAATATTTGCTAGCATAAATGTTCTAATGGACATAATTGTATGCTTGGATGATTATAACTTGTGAAATTTGAGTTGACACTAAATGCGCTTTGGTTAGACAGAATTTCAGTTGATACTTGCGCATCTTGAAAATGTTACGATTTGTTTAAGTCGGAAGAAATTGTTTCATACTTTTCAAAAAAAAAAAAAACACATTCACATTTTAGAGCAGTCGAGCAAAATCGGGCATTTTTTGCTTTCTGATAATGGAAGTGAGGGAAACAACACCGTTAGAATTTGAGGAAGGAAATGAATCGATATTTGCTATTCGTGGATATAACGATGTTTGTTTTAGCTGTTCGTAATTAATTACACCCTATTATTGAATTTTATATTTTTCAATTATTAAAAGGATGAAGTGTTCTTCTTTTTAACTGATCGTTACTGTTAAATTGTGGTTATGCAACGAATTCATGCCTTCAATAAGAACTTTTAGGTGGAATATGTGATCGAAGCAAGGAATCCGGATGATTGTCAACAGTGGTTAGCTGTAATACGAGGTTGTGTATCGGAGAATGACCCGAATTCTACTCATAGGTTTGTTCGACAACCGTCTGCACCACCAATTGGCTCTAGCTTTCTTCGTAATCGGCAATTTTTCTCGACACGGTAAATTTTTTTTTGCGTACAATTAAAAAAAGAATGAATCTCCAAGTTTTAAAAGTGTTAGAACTGAGATGGTTTATTTTTGATAATTAGATATTTCATGGAAAACTTGTAACGCTTTATTTACTAACCTTTTGAAATTTCTACTCTTTGAATTCTTTTTTCTTTCAAAAATGGGTTTTTGGATTGTTAGAGGTTATTATCGAAACATGAAATTTTTAACTCAAAAAGACGATCAAAATAAAACTGTTTCACAGATGATGAGGTGAAATATTTTGATATTTCTAGTAGACTTCCATCATTTATGCTAAAATGACTGAATTATATTTCTGAATTGGGATTCCGAAATTTGGAAGCCTCTGTGAATAAGTTCCAGGTCGTTAAACAATGTGCATTCGATGGCATCAACGGGGATGGATACGCGAATCCCGATAAGAACAGTACGTGGTTCTATACCGGGGCTGGAGACTTATCCATGGTTTCATGCGCGTTTGTCCCGCAGTGTAAGTGCGCGATTAGTGCTTCACAATGGAGCTGATGGACATGGTTTATTTCTCGTACGTCAAAGCGAAACACGTCCTGGCGAATTTGTATTGACATTCAACTGTCAAGGCAAAGCTAAGGTTCTGGTTACCTCTACTCATTTATTGACGACAACTGTATTACTTGTTGTACATTCCGTTCAGGTTAAGCTTACTTATTGAAATCGTGCTAGAAAATGACTGGGGATCACATTTGCGATATTAGATATTTTATGTTTCCTGCGACGAATCGATAGTTCATTTCAATAATTACAGCACGTACGGATCGTGATGATGCCTGATGGGGAGTGCCGCATTCATCAGATGATTTTTGAGACAATGATTGATCTCCTGGAATATTTCCGAGACAATCCGATACCTCTCGAAAGTTCGTCCACTCCACCGATACTTCTTAACGAATATGTTATTTGTATGTTTGCTCTATTATTTGGTTTATTTCTCCTACAGTGTTTTACGCATTACAATTTACCAACTCTTGACAAGTCATAGATGGATAATACTACTGATCATGCTTTATTTGAACATGGCATTGGCACTCGTGATAGATGGGATGAAATGATTGCAGGTTGGCGTCGGCGATCATTAGCCTCGCTCGATTTAGATGTTCGAGATTTCCTGACATATGCTGGCTCAGTTCGATTGGATATTCGTGCACTAGAAGACCTCGTACGACATGAACAACGCGATCGTCAGCATCGAACCACAACACTTAGTAATAGCTATCGTTACCAGTGAATAATGGCGATCATACTGTTATTAACCCGATATCAGCTCACTATTAATATTGGTGAAATTCCATAATTATCATGAAATCCAAAATGTGCCAAGTCTTAGTGATTTTAAGAGTATGAATTCATCCGAGAATATGCATACTAGAGATGTCGGGATTTGGGAATTACTGAATATTTTAAATAATATGCTCAGTTTCGCTTGCTCACATATTCTAATTACTTTTTTTTCCGTTGCAATTCGATGATATATGTATGTGTATGTATTTCTTTACCGCCTGTACTTTATTCGTTGCCATATCGGATCAACCTTGTTCCCTGCCATCTGATGGATAGTACAATTTCTTCAGTTTTATGGCCACATCGTTTTCAGTTGTAATATTTTGGTCTTCAAAACTATTTTTTTTTTTTCCCAAGTTACATACAATATTTTTTTCCGAACTTCAAAGCTTTTCTTTGGGAATGGCAGGAGGTTTTACTGAATTTTGAATAATTCTAACCGGCTAGACTAACGTGTATGTTACAGGGTGCGGGATTTTATCGATTCCTCTGAATTAAGAATAGTAATCAATAATTATAACTAACATGATCTCCAATTAATGCCTCAGAAGACTACCTCCGTACACATTTTCGGTATTTCCACCGAAAGAAAAGATTCTAAGTTCCATTTCCTTTCCTTCTACTCGTCCAATTCGTACCTCTCCAATCCCCGTGCCTTATCAAACAAGACATACTTAGCTTCGTTTGTCTAAACGCTAATGATATATTTGTGCAGGTCTTCCTTCTGGTCATTCTTTTTTTATTGTTTGTTTCGCCCTATATTTTGTTACTGTTTTCTTGCAGTTTATATAAGTTTTTAATTTGCCCAAAATGAGCTCCACTTATCCTCCTTCTGGGAGAGGAGGGGGAATCTATGAGTATGCGTAATTTCCCGGAAACTTCAGCTGGAACATCCACCACTTAATTGTAGTGAGGAGATAAGGAATATCATCGATAAAATTACGAAACAGATAATTTCGCGGACTTAATTATCCTGTGGTTAATCGTTTGTTGTTGGCACACTGTTATTATGGGAGCTCGCAAATCTCTCAGAAAATTTTTGCTGTCAATTAGTATAATTTATAATAATGAATGGTTCGAGTGTCACGCTGCGCTACCATCCTTACGTCATTTTTGATTCGCAACTGATTGCGATAAAGCTATTGAACAGATTCCTTTTCATCGTTTCATTAAAAACAGTTTGAATATAGTTACGTGATACTAGATTCTTAATTACATCACAACGAAAGAAAGGAACTGTTGAATTTGCCAAGCAAAGTGATTGATGAAGTAACATTAGAGCTATCAGGAATCTCACGTCCATCTGCCGATCGTTAAAGCGCGTCAATGGAACAGTACAACAAATTTGTCTCCATCTTACAATTAAATAACCACCTTAAAATATTCCTACTACTCAAAATCAAGTGTAAATTTACGTCGAGATTCCCACATCTATAATTTGTTTAATATTTCTTTTTACAGCAATGCATTACTCAAAATTTGTGCACACGATAGTTTAGTGACCGTCGATCAAGGCAGTAATTCAGAAGTTCGCGTTCAAGCTCACTGCGAATTTGATTAAATCAAAAATTATGGAAAGGAAGAGCAAGAGATTTCAATTGTAATGTAGCAAAATTATGAGTATGAGTTAATTGGATCGAATGTAAGGTTACGGTTAATTTTAGGAGATGTTCACCAATAAGTGATTCTGAATCGAATCTCAATAATTTCTGAATAAATATTTAGTTCGTCAGAATTTGAATTATGTTTGTGATGAGGTAAAAAGGATGAGACGATAGCACTTTCTCTCTAACAATTCAGATATCTGGACAACAATTATAGAAGGAGTAAGGAAGAAGTAGGTTAGTCGATTTCAACATCTCATTTCATGTATTGTGGGATTGTTGACATTTCTAGATTACAGTTGAACAAAATAAAATGCGTAAGAAACGTTGTGTGTATAAGAAAGCATTTGATGTTATTCACAAAGAAGAATAAACTAATGATGTGTCTTTTGTGAGGAGTATCATTTGAACAGGTAAGTCCATTCAAACTTTCAGTAAACTTTTAGTAAAACTGAGTATGTCAATTTGGGAAAATTTTGAGAAGCAGTCATCTTGAAGATATCGATTTTATGGCACTTTTCATTACTTTCAATTTCGATTTCAAATTTGAGAAACGAGAATTCATACTTCTATCTTTCACAATAATTTTTGAACTGATTCCTTCATTTTTGAAAAATCGTTGTCCCTATTATGAAACCGAATTTCAAATGCTACCCGTTTGAGTAACTTACATAAATTATATTCACAAATGAATACAAGAAAGACAGGTGCAAGTAAAACAATTACTTCCATTTTTAACAGTCTTAATTTCTTTAAGAAGTCGAAATCATGTAGCATCAGAAATATAATAAAAAATAAAATTCTTGAAGCTTCCAAGATATCGTCGATTAAAATGAATCAAGAAATTAGTATCTTTTGAATACTTGAATTCATTGAGATGGAAATAATGTGGAATCTATTTCCACATAATTAAATTAATTTTCTTAATAGAAACCATTAGGCAATTTCATTTGATGCAACGATTTATTTCATTCTCATATACACAGCAAATGCGTAACCTGGAAGGACTAAACGTAAATGGGAATAAGGATAGATCAAATTTCATTTTAGAACTATGGAAATTTGGGCAAGCTATTCACAATGTTAAGCGATAACATTTAAATGAATTCATAATAGATTGCTCTCCATGAAAAGATCGGTACTCAAAAATTACAAGATCAAGAAAAGGTGAAAGTTTCCTTTTGTAAACGTGAAATAATGTTCAACAGAATCCCTATGAGATGAAATTTCACTGTTAGTACTTCTGTTTGCTTTGTTGTTCAGGGAAAAAGTTCGTATGAAATATGTCAAATAGTTATGGTTGTATTGATTTGCTAAGCGATTAAAATCACTCTCCAATTTTAGTGGAATGAGAATTTCTCATCTTTATTTGAAGTGAAAATTTGTGACAATGAAGATCTGTTATAATCAGGCGTACACTTTGCTGATTTTACATAAGTTTCAGGGAAGAAGAAAAGAACTCACTGTTTGCTTCTTTACATGAATCCATGAAAACGGATCTGTTCACGTGGAGAGAGAAGGTGCACATTCATCGTTTATAAGATAAAAATCTAAAACGTTGATACAAGAAATACACAGTTTAACCGTGCTTACCTCTCCATATGCATTTTCCCGATATCATCCAGCTTCTTATAAAAGTTACATAATGGACAACATGTAATTTGAAAATCGCTATTCTCGATATCTGTACTGCACTATATGACATGTCGTCAAGACTAAAACCATAATCATAGCATGGAATGAGTCATAGAGTATTTCTTAGGAGGTCATGACAACTCAAAGGTTATCATCTGTAATTGTTAATAGCCAATCAGAAATAAATTTCGAATCAGTAAATCTCAATTAAATAATCATTGTCTCGTTTCTTTTACAAAAAATCGATCATTATTCACATTTCGTGCATCCCGATACTTCTCTAAAATTACATTATCATACGTGGGTGTGAAAAGCCTGTTATTAGCTGTGTATCATTTCCAGACAGTTGGCATTGATATGCCAACTGCATCAATGAATTAAATTCTTGAAGATTTCATTAAAAACTATTTCATGCTTTTCGTGTCAACAGTTTTTTTCTTAATTTTTAGTGATATTACGGAAGAAAAGTGAATTTTAATTGGTTAGTTTTCTACTTTCTCTAAACGTTCATCCAATCCACAATGTGCAATAGGAATGATTGATTCGAATATACAAAGAAGCGCAGGAAGTACTATTAAATTTAAGAATGATTTAGGTCATGAGGTCATAAAGTATCAACATAAACATCTTCCATTAATGTCCGGCAGTGAAATTTTAAACGGTTCAATATGTAGCACAGAATTTAGGCTGTTCTTCCATTCTACATGAGAGCAAACTAGGAAGAAATCAAAACTTAATTTGGCAAATAATTATTTCAAAAAATGGAAAAATAGAGGAATAAATGCAGGGAATATCTCGAAATGGTGATCATTAC
Organism: Dipetalonema caudispina; assembly: GCA_013365325.1. Taxonomy (NCBI): domain Eukaryota; kingdom Metazoa; phylum Nematoda; class Chromadorea; order Rhabditida; family Onchocercidae; genus Dipetalonema; species Dipetalonema caudispina. Next base: position 63,154 of record JABVXV010000058.1, on the reverse strand, counting down.
TGATATTCTATATTCTGCGCTAGAACATCACACTAGATAGTAAGCGATCATTTCAGAATCAAAGTGAGTATTTAAATGTTTAAAAAGCAATTAATGAACGGTGTAGCTATTATCAGTGCAACTACATTTAATTGCGTGGCAAACTTTTAATATGAATTTTTAAAAAGGGATGATATATCATTTATTTGGATTACTACTAATCAAATCAATCGGATGAAAATTTGTACCGTACTCATCCTTGGATGAATATACTGCATTGCATAAACGATATCGTCTTAATAGCATAACGATGTTTCAGTGTTGTCTAAAGCATTTTAATAAAATCTTTTTTATGTCGAAATTAGTGGTTATTTCAGGAGAATTTCCGACTACAATAATACCGCACAGGATCTAACGGAAAGTGAAAAGATCGATTTTGAACAAATACGCTTCAAGAGTGTTGGTTCAGGTGATTAATTATGAAGATCTTCTAATCTGTGATTTTTAGATTTTCTGTTATTGTATTTAAGTTCTTGGTAACTTTGATTCTAGTTGTTTGCTTCTAATTTGCCTAAAGTTAAACATGTAAAGATGTTTGTCAGCCTATTTTGCTCATCTTTTCTGTTAGATTTGTTTGTGAAGGGTGTAGTCGGAAAGAAAAGCATATATGAGCTTCAAAAAATTCACAAATCCATATCATTATTTTTCGCGTTGATCTATTTGCAACAGTTACGAAATTACTTCAATTGACTGCTTCAAGTCAGATCTTGACTGATCCATGTTTTCTTACCGCGGGTATTCCGGACAGCTGACAATATACGATGCATCCGAATTCCACGTCCCGGCGCTGCCAAAAACTGAAAGTTTTACCAAATATAAATGAAAGATGACTGATAAGTTTGTTTGATAAAATTTTCAATCATAAATTCAAAGTATCAAAGAAATGATTAGTGGGAAGCTAAAATAAATACGGAAGTCTCAAATGAGTAGGCCTAACTTTTAATTCCTTGATGGTTTTATACTTACTCTGGGTAACGATTGTACTATATGGATTTAACATATACAGTCGATTATTTGAAGATTATTTAGGTTCCTCACTGAGATCTATCTTAAATACATTTCAATAAAACCAAGATAACAAAAGTTCACTTTCCCCTTCACTTTACGTTAATATGGAAGTTTCAACCTAACTACCCATGAACTAATTACTGAAAAATATCTCAGTACGCTGATTTCGATAAATAGATTCAAAACAAAATTGCCAAATCCTCTGCAATGTTGTGATGAGATCTTTTTAAAGTACATAATCAGAGATGGGATATTCCTGGTACATAGCGAGAACTCGTCGTATGATCGAAGTTTATGAAGTGTGCTGGAAGAGTGTAACAGTAGGGGATGGTTTGGGTGGATTGTTTGGTAGTGTGGAAGTGGAAGCTGTCTCCCATTGAGCGGGGTAGTGGCGGGGTGGTCTTTTTGTGAAATAATATGGGAGCCAAACAAGTGAGGGAAGTTGAATGGTTTAAGACTGTTCATTGATTGGATTAAGAGATAATTTTGATATATCAGTTTTCTTCTCAGATCATTTAGGTATTGTTTTATACTTCTGTTTTAGATGAGTGTTTCGATGCAAAGACGAACTTTCTGGGCAAACTTGAGGGATTATGGAAATTCATTTGTGTTTTTGTTTCCAAAAGTCTCGTCCTTCTCTGCTTTTTATTCTTTTGTTTTGCTGCTGTGAGCTTAATTCCTGATTGTTATTTCTTATCATTTTTCTAGTTCCATTTACTGAGCAAATATATAAAAATCTTGGGAATTGTGAAATTTTTATCTTTTCAGGACCATTCGATTTTGGGTTTTGAGACCAGTGATGAGTCGATAGCTAGACCATCGTTTTTATAACTCATGATGTTTTCGTTAACATTTATTTTGCACTTATTTTTGAACTGCATAACTAATTGAAATTGAATTGTATGTTCTTATGATATTGATAAATGTGAGAAAGATTTCCAGTTCTGTTTCAGGCGTAGTTAACGTTTTTTTGGTTTTCCGTTGTTTTTATCCAAATGTATAACTGTTTCGTGATCTATTTCTGCTATATTTTCATCTCTTTTTTTTAGTTCATGAAATGCTTTGGCTTTGACTTTATTTTTCTTCATTCCTGCTCCAAAGTTAGGATCGCGTCATATCTTTTTCTGTCTTGGTCTTGTGTAATTATGCCATTCCTATAAGGAACGATATCCATGTCTGTCAGTAATACTTGCTTTGTTGCAATCTGGATTTAGTCATAATTTTTGTACATTCTAACAGAGATCCTAAAAGTTAAAGTGCCGTTGGTGGTCTATTTTTAGTTAACGCAGTGGAATCATCGCGTTTTTCGTTGCAAAATATTATTTTTCGGTCTTCTTCATATTTCCATTAATTGCAGGATAAGAATTGGTCAGTTTTCATTTACTGATTATGCAGAACGACGAAGGAGCACTCGTAGAACTATACATACCGAGGAAATGCTCCTCATCATCGCGCATCATTGCAGCAACTGATCATGCAGCTGTGCAAATCGACTTGGTCGATGTAGATCCTAAAACTGGGCGCATGGTACCTGGAAAAGTTATAAGGTATAGTACTTGAATGCGAGCATCAATGTTTCTGTCTAGTATCTCTCAAAACTTTGCAATCGTTAAGATAATTTTGAAGGAGAATTAAATTATTTCCAGATTAAGAAATTTTATTTACTAGAGAGATTGGTAGATTTCTTTTGCAGCAAAAGTAGTTGTATTTCCACTGCGAAGTTGTGGCTCTTAATTTCGCAAGGAAGAATCTTGATCTTAAAGGATTTTACAACTATTTTGTGTAAAAACTTATGAGCTAACATTTCTTTACTACAGATACGCAATCTGTGGCGAAATTCGGTGTATGGGTGAGTCGGATGACTGCATTTTGCGTCTTGCGAAGCGCGATGGTTTAATACCGAGCAGTTTTTAAAATTTGAAGGATCATTATAAATGATTTTGGTTCTCTTCTTCATTGTTATGTTCTCCGTGGTGTTATAGACCATAATAAAGTGTTCTTTGTTTCTGTTGGGATGCATTATATATGAGAAATTGGCGATGGACGCTGGAAAGTTCGAATTCTTTAGGTTTTCTATGCATTTCTGAATGGTAGAACTCTATGGAAGTTATCTGTGAGAAGGATGCGTATGCTTCTGAATTACAATAGTTTCCGTTATTTGCGCTTAAACGAAGTGTGAGATGAGGGGGAAGCAGACATAACCGGTATTACTTTAATTGGGATGGATTTTGCTGAACTTTTGGACTTTCTGATTGCGAACAGATGGGTTGTTGTTAAGTGGTGTGACTAATATTTAACCAAAGTATGAGTGCGTCATATCAAGACATGGCGAGAGTTTGGTATTTCTTAATTTTTTGTGGGATAAGGTGGTGTAGTCTGAGAAGTATAGTAATTAATTAGAGGTGGTAAGTTCGACTGGTCAAATTAATAAGCGGATAGGCCGGTGATTTCGAAAAAGTTCATTAAATCAGTAGCGTGAGGTGGTAAGTTCGACTGGTCAAATTAATAAGCGAATAGGCCGGTGATTTCGAAAAAGTTCATTAAATCAGTAGCGTAAGGGTGTTTTACAATTGGGCGACGTAATGGAGGGGGAAGTGATTAATGTGCAAGTAATGAGGAGGTTTGTTGAAGTTCCGATTTCGATGATAAAAGTAGAAGTGCGAAAGGTCGGTAATAACCGGCTTTCCAACTGTTTTAGATGGGGTCATTTAAAGAACGTCCAAAAATTGGTCTGTTCTTTTCTTATCTTTCACTAGTTGGCTTGCTTGATGACTTACTCGAACTTTAATGTTACTTTTAATCTTGTCACTAGTCGACTACTTGTGCTTATTCTGAACTTGATCTTGAAATATCTCCAATTTCATTATCGCCTCAAGCATGTGTGAAATATAAGCTTCTGTAACACTTCAGAATTTGTAACACTTAGTTTTTTTATAAATTAACCTAACCAATGATCATATATTAGTTGAATTTCTGCTTCATATCTGACTCCACTTTAAATACCTTCCCGCGCTTCTTTCTTCACATTTAGGTAATCTCCCAAGTTCACTATGCTTATTCAGAATAATATCTGTTACAATGATCCGAAGTTCAAATGTTTGAAAAGAAGCGATAACTTCAGTTATATGATGCAAGAATAGGATAAAAGGTCAAGAAAGATCAATGTTTCGATGACATAACGGCTCTACGTCTAATAACGAATCGAATGTGTTGACAAGTTACAGTACATTCAATCAGCAGTTTCTTATAATGTTACGTTTAACTTATAATATATGTCAGGAGTACTTTCTTTTAGCTCTCTTCTATGTATCATTGTTTTACTCACTGTCTTATTTTGCGATTTAATCAATTCACTAACATTAAACATAAGATAGGATGTATTCAAACGCTATTGTAAGTTCTATATTCATCAAAATGAAATTATTGCTCTCTCGCTATATTTTAAATTTATCATTTTCTATTTGCTACTAGTGTTAAACCCCTAAATTAGGAACTTTTCATTTTAGCTATTGAAATTAACTAGCAAAATATTTCATGATAAGGGAGCATTTTTGGTGAATACATGAGGTAATTTACAATATACTTAGTCCTTTCCTTCTTACATCATCTTTGTGATTTTATCATTTCCATCACTGTGGCCTGCAACTATTCATTTTTATATAATTGTTTCATTCTTTATGATCAGATGACTGGTGGGAAAGTTAATTTAATAGTCTAATAAATATCGTTCATGAAAGTTGACAATAGATGTAAGAACTGTGTTGAGTGTTTGTCATATTTCACTTCACACTTCTATGTTCAGTTATTTTCGCTTTTTCAAAGATTTCAAAGAGAAAGATATTTGGGAGAAATATTGAATTTTTTTTAGATCATACTGGATGAAGGAAAATGATGGTGTTTGATTTGGTAAAAAAAAAAACCGGTTTTAACAATCGACAAATATAACATCAAATTACGAGAGCACATGCCTTTCATTCCTCGTAGACGACAACTATCCGTTCACTTTGGTATTCTTTTTTTGGATGCATCTTAAGGAATTTTGAAACTTTGATAAACGATTTTCTTTAAATTTAGTGCTTTTTTAAATTGTCTATTAGCAATACAAACATGAATAAAAGACTGTCATCGTAATTCAATGATTGATATAAAGAAATGTCCAAACTGACCTCTCTTAGCATTCTGTGTTTGTAGAACCGTTTAAAATTATTTTAAAATGATTTGACTAGCACTCATTAAAGTGATCATTCATACTCATAAATTCTGAGATTCTCTTTTAAAAATCTTACGAACAGAAGATGACTTTTTTCACTACTTCGAAAAATTATGCTATTATTCAGTCCTAAAAAACTACCGGATTGATGACATTGCTACAAGACGTTGTAAGAAATCAAAAAATACTGATTTGTAATTGCAGTTCACAACTGCACTTTCCATTCTTCTGTTACTTTGGTTTCCAGTTATTCTATTTCCACTATCTTCATTTGACAACATTGTTCATTCCTGTCGCGAAAGTTATTCGAATAACCTTCGCGAAGGATGGAATAATTGGTTCAAACAGTAATTAATTTATTTATATTCAGCAGATAAATTGTCCGCTATCTCTAAATGTACCGCTCTTGTAGTGAAGCATGTGAATAAAGCGACCCATCTTTTTGTTACTCCTGTTTCAGTTTTGACGGGAACAGGACCTAAATAATCCAAACCAACTCGGGCAAATGTTCGAGAACGTTTTACTCGAGTTTCTGGAAGTTTAGACATAGTTGGTAACTTAAATGGTTTTGCCTTCCATCGTTTACATACCATACATTTGTTCAATACTCTTTTAACTTTAGCTCTTCCCCTTAGGTATCCAAAACATTCTTCTTATTCTTGAAATCGTATGGGCTATTCCTGCGTGATATAATTCATTATGTTGTTGTTGTTGTATAAAGATTTCTGTTACAAAAAAAAAAAAAAAAAATCCTTCGCGAAGGTTATTCGAATAACTTTCGCGACAATTCCCATGAAGAATTGAAAGATTAGAGTATGGCGAAATAAATTTTGAACCCTGACCAAAGTTTCTTTTTCATCACTTATGTGCATTATTCCGTAGCTTTCCCTGCCTTACGCGAAGTAATTCTACATAAATTTCTCGGCTAGTCTTAATTTCAATTTCAGGTTTGCAGGTTTAATAATCTTGGCGAAAATATATTAAAAGAAAACAATCAAATGAAAACCGTGATGACGATGACAGTGATGGATTGGTTGCGAACACGGCTAGACATAATAGATCTGATTGTTTTGACCATCATATTGCTTACAACAGTCTATTATTCATGGAGATTATGGGTCGGAAAAACCACTGGTAAATTCACATCAACTGTACTGCCATCTTACATTTCTTCCGAAAGTTCATTTGATCGACAAACTTCATTTGTTGCACGTATGAAGTCGGAGGAACGAAAGGTCGCCAATTGTTATTTTTATTTTCTTTTGTTATCAGATTTACCTTTTACGAGACTATGTCATTTTTTTCTATGAGTAAGGAATATTTGGAGGTTTTTAAAGCGGTTTTATAAAAATTTTTTTGAGTCGCAAACTCTACTCCTACTTTGTACAACACTTTCCTTCAAGAAAATTTCTTCTTATTTAGAAGTTAAATTAATGAAATTTATTCGGGGTTCCGAGTTTCTAAAGCAATTTTCAGGAATTCGTTATTTTTTCCGTTCATCCTCTTCAAAGTTTCCCATTCATTCATTGATTTAGGCCGACATTTCTTTTTTCTGGCTATTAAAAATCAATTTCTTCCAGGTATTAATAATTTATGGCTCACAAACAGGAACAGCTGAAGAATTGGCAGGTCGTCTTTCTAAAGATGTTCAGAATTACGGTCAGAAGGTTTGTTCCCCAATAAAATTATAAATTTAAGCTGTAAATCACATTTTCAAGAAAAGAAAAGCCGATTTCACTTAGAATTTGAATTGATGAGCAGGATGGAAAGGGAAAAAGAGATCGAATTATTGGGCTCTTAATTTCTTGATTTCTTTTGCTAATCTCTCCTATTATATTGTTTTGTAAAATATGTCATTTTATCGTATTACAGAAGTTTTCAGGCTCTTTTGCTCGACCCAGAAGAAATGAATGTTGAAGATTTTGAAAAAATCAGAGAAATTCCTGGTGTTCTTATGATTTTGTGCATGGCAACATACGGTGAAGGCGATCCGACAGATAACGCGCATGAATTTTATCAGCATGTTCTGAATACGGACCTCGATTTGACAGGCGTTAATTTCGCTGTTAGTTTAATACTACTGACTAGAACTGAGCTGGCAATATGATTATATTGTAAAGATTTTGCAATACCCTGATTAGGAAAAACTTTTATATGTTTATGTTATACCAAACTTGGTTTATTTACTCAATTTTGGTCGTTTTCTTCATGACAATTAACGTTTATGTGTAACGTTAGACTGCGTTAACATATTAGCAGTGGCAAGTGGTTTGGGAACGGAATTTTCAGGTTTTTGGCTTAGGTAATAAAACTTATGGACACTTCAATGAAATTGGGAAATATTTCAATCGACGAATGGAAGAATTCGGTGCTACACGTATTTACAGCCTTGGCCTCGGTGATGATGATGGAAATCTGGAGGAGGATTTCATGAGGTCTGACATCCATGCTAATAGATTTCGAACTTATTGTTTATTCTCTTCTTGTGGATTCCTTAAGTTTTGTTCACTTTGTTATATTTCGCTTCATATTTACATTACCTTTTGAACTGTTTAGCGTATTTTAAAATAATATGTTATATCTTATTTTCAAAACTGCTTTTAAAGTGCTTTAATTTACTTTTTAAAAATCAAAAGCTTGTATCTTTAGGTGGCGAGAAGGCTTTTGGTCTACTGTAACAAAGATTTTTGGCTGGGAAATTGCTGAAACAGATTCAGTACGGCAGTATCGTCTTGAAATTGTAAAGGATTTCTCGGTTAAATTATTTACGGGGGAGTATGGCCGCTTGGGATCATTTGAAAAGCAAAGACCGTGGGTTTCCTATTGTTTTTGTAAAAGATTTTTGAGGAATCACCATAGTTATTGTGGTTCATTTCAGTAATCTTTTTGATTATTTTGCAGTGATTTTTGATCTTTAGGCCCTTTAACCAGAAGAACCCATTTATTGCTACTGTTAGTATTAATCGTGAGCTACACGGTATAAAAAGTGGTAGAAGTTGTCGTCACATCGAATTTATCATCAATGAAGCAAGGATGAGGTTAGCTTTTTCGGTTCATCTTTGGATTTTCGAATCGCTCAATTTTTGATAAATATTAAACTGTTAACTGATAATGCAATGAAAAACTTTAGGTATGAAGCGGGTGATCACTTAGGCGTTTTCCCAACAAATGATCCAGTTTGGGTGGAGGAATTAGGGCGATTGCTTGACGCTGATATGGATCTACGTTTCAGTCTGGTTAATCTTGACGGTATTGATTATTGTTTTCGTTGTTCATTATAATGTTTTTTTTCCAGTTGAACAGGCTACACGGACATTTTCTTGAATTTACTCGTAAAATTTGAGATTTTGATTTAATTGCCATTGAAACTTTGTCCCATTATAGTGTTACTTTTTAGAAGAAAACCTGAAAAAGAACCCATTCCCATGTCCGTGTACAATAAGGACCGCATTCACTCATTACGTTGATATTTGTGCACCAGTTAAATCCAATGTATTGAAAGCCTTAGCTTCTTACACAAGTGCCGAAAATGAGAAAGAGCGCCTTTTATTGTTAAGCACTGCGAGTGAACAGGGTTTGGTAAGTTTTTAAAATGGAATTAGTTTCTTTCGAATCATGTTGTGAAGTTCTCTCACCTCTCTAGAATTTTTCTAGAACTTTTCCATCTGAAAACAAGATTTCATACTTGCAGAAGGAATATGGAAATTATATTCAGAAGGAAAGGCGTTCTATCATTGATGTTCTTCGTGCATTCCCGACATGTAAACCTCCAGTTGATTATATTTTAGAATTGTTACCTCGTCTTCAGGTATTTTTAGGTTCAGTTTCTTTCAAGTCATTTGTTGGCATCCTGAAGCACTGTAAGTCGTTTTACGTGAAGTCGCACTCACTTAATATATTGCTATATCCTTATTTTTTTGATTTTAGATCTTGTTATTTACTTGTACGATGACTTTGACTGAATAGTTACGCAACATTTATATGTTGCAGCCACGTTATTACAGCATATCATCATCATCCAAATATAATCATGACTCTCTGGCTATAACAGTTATTGTAACAAAATATACGATCGGCCATCGACTGATTAAAGGAGTTTGCACCAACTTTCTGCTCCAAAAAGTTATTTTCCTCACTTTTTTAACAATCCTATAGAGAATTACTTATCTATATTCCTCTGTAATTTGCGACTTCAAAAAACGAATCTCCAAAAAATTTTCAAAACCGACAAATTTGTTCGTTCGGTTCGTTATCTCATTGTATATTGCCATTTAAATATTGCTTTTTCCTTGTTTGGTTTGTCAGATTTTTTCCATCGCATATACTTTTTTATATTTTTCGAAATCTTCAAAATTCAATGGAATTATTTTTCTTGTTCACTAATTTTTATTGAAGGGTGAAGGCTCCAAAGTACCGATATTTGTTAGGAAATCAACAATGCGACTTCCCCATCGACTGAAAACACCAATTATCATGATAGGTCCTGGGACAGGTTTTGCTCCATTTAGAGGTTTTCTTCAAGAGCGGAGTTGGCAGAAGAAACAAGGTAAAAATTTATATGTAAAAGACATTAATTCTTGAAATTTGAATTTTTCCTTTCGACATTTTCTTATTGCTGAGAATATGTTGGTGGGACATATTGGTTCACTTTAATTTAACTAGCCAATTAAGTTAGAGTTGATGTTCTGACTTACTTGATAGCAAAGTTATCTTTTAAAGCAAAGTCGTTTAGGCCAAGACATTGGACCAATGACATTATATTTCGGTTGTCGACATCCGGAACATGATTACATTTATAGAGAAGAGCTGAAGAAGTTCATCCAAGATGGTGTACTTTCTGAATTGTACACTGCCTTTTCTCGAATTACTGCAAAGAAAGTAAGCGTGTTTCCATTCCATTCATAGAATATTAACAGTTTTTAAAATTTTTCGAAATTACTAGAAGCCAATAATAACAATGTAATCACAAATAATTGCTTCAGATTTATGTACAAGATGAAATTTGGAAAAATCGCGAAGCAGTATGGAGAGCTGTTGAGAATGGTGCAAATATTTGTGTGTGTGGGTATGTTTCGCTTTATTTTTCTTTTTTTTTTTTAATTGCAAAAACTATCTAGTATTTTGTGAACTTGGATTTGCTCACAGCGCTTTTCAAGCTTCCTACTTACTTTTCTTGTTTTTTGTATGTTATTGAGATTATTTATGGTCTTCCGTGCTACTTTAGCGATGCACGCAATATGGCACGTGATGTGCAAAATATATTCATGCGAATATTCATGGAGATTGGCGGGAAAACTGAAACTGAAGCGCAGAAATTTCAAGAAGATTTGGAGCGAAAACGATGTTACCAAACAGATGTCTGGTCTTAATAGATCTTTAAAATTATATTTTACAAAGTCTCAATGTCCAGTTTGTGCCTACATATTCAGTATTCATGTCATTGTGAAGAAATCTTATCTGCGAAGGTCTATTTTGATTTTAGAAAATTCAAATGCAAGAAAATCATTTTGGCGAACATGAGTTTACCTCTCTCTAATTCATTGAAAAAACCAGCCATCGTAAAAGTGGAATCTTCCCAATTACAATACTAAACCAGAATATCTTTTATACAGAAACATATCCCGTATATGTTAAGATTTTAATAATGGGTATTGTAATGAAATTGAGAAAGGGAATAGATATGAAACTCAGGTTGTACCATTCACATATTTTAATGATAAACGAATCACACTCACTTCTGGTCCATATGATTTATTTGTACCTAGCATATGTTTGTATGCAACAAGAGAAAGCAATGATTGTTCATTTGACTCGTGCGGCTTGCTTTGAGTGGAAAATGTGAAATACAAAACAGTCTTGCCTGTTGCTTTAGGATTGTTTCCTATAGTTATGTATCATACAGAAAATGTTCCCAAAGGACAAAAGAACCTTAACACATCCGACAAATGTTTATTCTTGTAGCCTCCTCATGCATTTCTTTCATTTCTTGATTTCTCATTCCTTTCGGTATTTACAAAAACATTAAAGACAGTTAGTACATATCATTAGTGTATCTGTCATGTAACGGTATTGAGTCGTGTGATGGTCGTTTATTGGAGACACTGAGTCTCACTGCGGAAAGGTGGTCACCAATAATATCTGTGACCTTTTAGTCCAGAGTATTATCGATGAATTGCTCCCATCGAGAGATCAATTTATTTGTCCCACCATACCTGACATTCATCCATCTATTTCAACTCCTGACGACTTTACAATATCAATATGTGATGCTTTTGAACTCCCTCAAAGGAAGAAATTCTTAAAACTCTTGCTTGCTTTCCGTCAGACATAAATAGATTGTGCATCTTGCTGTACAAGAATACACAGACCATTAATATTGTGAAGGAGTACACAATGATCACGGGTATTGAATATGGGTATGCACTGATTCAATCGTATTCACTATTTTTCACTCCAATGAGTAAAAGCTCCGGTAAGAAATAGCGAAAAGCTAGACAATATTCGACATTGTCGAAAATAACTACTGAACCAGAAATTACGAATTCCCTTGTGAAATGTTGTATGTTTTGTGTTCGTGCTTCGTCCCATATTGCAATGATAATGTCCACGACTAGACTAATAGAACTCACATTTCTATTCATCCTATCAGTTTTTTCATTAGCCTTGGGCTATGGTCACGATGTCCGTATCTCTTTCAATAGTTTGTTAGTTGTACGTGAAGACAAATGTTTCGATTGTCATTTATTCTATTACTTTTGTTATTATCTTTTAGATTCTAAATTGGCATATCATAGCGGAATAGGTTTGAAGAGTTTGGATCATTATTATCATAATAAGCTTCAGGAAATTAATACCTTCCTCATTATCATTTCTCTACTGAACACAGCGAAATATTGGGAAGCATGTCATCTGGTTTGAAAGTAAAGGAATCAGCATGGTGCATAAAGGAAAATGAAGAAGTGGAACCGGTGGTGTCATTTGCTGAAATAATGAGCGAAGAATTAGCGGAACAACTTGAGGTTTACTTTCCTTTTCCTTGGAAATTTGTTAATTAATATTTGCTTAAGACAACACAAAAATTGTTACATTTGCACTTCTAAATGATCAGTGGATATTTGCTCTTAGAACATACTTTCAGTTTTACTTTAAACTGGCACTTTTGGATGCTTTTCTTGGATTCTTCCCACCCAAGGCATATTTTTTATCGTACTTCAATAGCAATACATTGACTTTTCCAGGCATTTACGTTGAATCCTTCTCACTACTTCAGTGGGCGATATAACATAAATGTTTTAATATTATAATCTGTTCTGTTAATTGATATATTAAAACGCTTGGGTAACAGAAATGACCTGAATAATAATCTACGTCTCGTCTTTATTAAAATTGGAGGAAGAATAGGGTTTGTGATCTAAAAAAAGTCAATTTTATGTTTTTTTCTGTTGAAAGCAAATATAAAGGAAAATAAACTATTGTTAAAAAAATTAATTGCATGATGGCTGGCAGTTTTTTTTGCTTACATCTTTGTATATATGAAATAAATAGTTTATCAACCGATGTGTTGCTTTTGTGAAAATTGCTGTAACTTGATTTTTTCCGGAAATCCATTGATTCTTTCAGGAAGAAGATGCCAATGGTCTTGACCCGTCTATAGCGCAATACGGTTTGAGTCCTAGTGATTTGGCGCAATGTAAGGATGATCTAGAACTCGCTAGAAAACTGCAAGAGGAATTTGATCGGGAATATGAAATGAGTTTAAAGTCGGCGGAGAGAAAAGAAGTTGGAACGAAGAGTCGGTTTTTCAGATATAAATTTCGTTTTCAAATCTCTAGGCGAGCATTGAATTTCTTCTAAATATTCAGTGTTGCAGTTGAGTTCGGGTTTGAGCGCTACCGTCCTTCTTATGATAGCGATTATGATTTGGAGGAGGAACTGAGTGAAGACGACGAGGATTTACGAGAAATCGCCATTGATTTCCTTTACTGTATGTTGATTTATAATTATTTCGGTAATGAATTACAATTCTGGAACTTCCTGAGAGGTAGGGTATGTTTTTTACGATGTTATATCTAAGAGCCATAGGTTACTGAGTGAAAATTTGAGATGGAAAGGGTTGAAAAGGTTTGTGACTTATAGTTGTATATTTCAAGCAGAATTCCGAGAATAGCGAATTTCAGCAAGGCCAAAAGATGAATTTCCATCGAGTGGCTACATGCGTGATGCTTCGGGACATTTAATTACAAAACATGACAAAGAAATCGCTGAGAGACGTAATTCTGAAAAAGTGATGCATGTTAGTTCTGATTAAATTAAGTTTTACTGTAATAAGCGATGCTTGTGAAGCTATTATATTTGTATCATTTCAGTTAAACTCATTAAAACACTTAGTTTTGACGCTTCTTTAATCATGCCTCTTCCTTTCTTTATAGCTTCCTATTGATATTCCTACTGGCGATGTAGTCGGTGAAAAGTTGAGTAACAGAGTCTACAATAAACTGCGTAATTACAGCAAAGCTGATCAGAGGAGGAATGCTCGTGTGAAGGTAAGTTGAAAAATGGGTTCTGTTTGAAATGGTCAATAGTACCTTTCAGAGTTATGAGATTCCGGAACTCTTGAGAAAATAATGAGAATGTGCACAACTGAATTTTTTGTAAAATTTTGTTTCAATTCAGTTCTTTTTTTTTTTTTTTTTTTTCAGGATAAGGATGAAAAAGCAACAAATGAATTAAGCCTGGACAAGATCACTCGCCTGATAATTTATAGATTTATCACTGCTGGTCTTTTCGATGTGATCGAAAATGTTATTGCAACAGGCAAGGTAGAGTTGTATAGACAGGAAAAAAAAAGGACTGTGTTAGGAAAGATAAAAGTGTATGAAAGAAGGAGAAGATTTGAAGACAGGGAAAACTGTTATAGTGTTCCTACTTATAGCCTATTCAGGTACTTTGCATTGGCTAGCACATCCTAAAAGATACAGTTTCTCCCTCACTCTCTCTGCTCTTCTGTCTTTCTTCATTTCTGTTTATTTTATTATGATAAACACATCAGTCTACAGATTATCAAATGATGCGAAAAACTACATGTCTTCATTATATACCATCGTTTATCTGCTTTTTCCTCAAATTCACAGGAGTTTTGGAACTTGAAAATTTCGTAAATCTCCGTACCACCTCTAACTTTCCGATGTTTGACTGGCACTGTTGAAATATCGCGTACAGGGAAATTATGGATAGAAGAAATACTACGAATCCATGAGATTCTCGTAATAGATTCGCTGTGTGTTTGAATTACAGTTGTTGGAGTATTCATTGTTTGTTCCCTAAACGAATTTTTTTGCAAACATTGCACATCAAAGAATCAGCAAATAAGATTTAAGACCAGAATGAAATCGGATTCTCTTTTTTTGCACTCCTGAATAAATTACAAGTAGAATATTCCTGATGTTATAAAGCATTGGAAAAGGCAGATTGCAACAGCATAAAGTATTTCTTACTGGCTATCTCTAAAGAAATTAAAAATTAGGAGTATTCGAAAATTATGAGTAAATCTGTTAAATATTTTTAGATACATACTCTTCTATAGAATGCTAATTCTCTCCTTACTGTAATTTTTTAATGATTTGTGCCTTTATCGAGAATAGAAGGCTATAGCCGGTGCATATACTTTGTACGTTTATCCATTATGAATAATATGTTTGGTGTAAAGCTACTCCAAAAAGTATTTCTCTTCAGCTCTATACTTCCGAAGAATTTAATGGAAAATTAGGTTTGAATACAGGAATCGGTAGTTTTGCATGCAACAGCACATGCCGATGGAGCGCGACTTTTGGGAGAAAGACACTGTGCTTTGAAAGTTTACAAAATGACGTTGTCGGAGTTCAAGAATAGATCCGAATATGTCCAAGATGATTATCGTTTCAAAAATCCGCGACGAGTATTGCGGATTTGGGCTGAAAAGGAGTACACGAATTTGAATCGGTATGTTTTATGTATCAATTCTTATTGATTGCTTAAACCTTCCAAATTAATTAAATCCGTTGTGACTTACATTTATAGAAATTAATGAGTTTTTACTGCGTAATTTGTGTTCAGGAAACAGGCGGTATTGTTTAACTATATACGAAATAATCGAAAGTATTCAAAGTTTCTTCTCCTGCAGTTTCTTTTGGTCTTTGATTACAACAGCAAAAATAAGGCAATACATAAGTTGGAGAGGATCTGATAGTTTAGAATGTCTAAGAAGAAGGCAATAAATTTAGTTGCTAGGGAGTCAGATTTTTTTTCTAAAGAGGTGAAGTAAGTTCCCTCAGGAAATCTGATCGAATTCATTTCCTGTCACGGATTTCTAATTCAGGAATAAAATGATTGTATGAACTATTATGAAAAATAGTACGAAATAAGGTAAAGACAAAAAAATGTCTTTTCAGTCGTGTAACCCGTTATATTTAACCTCACCTAGAGATTGTCGACTAATTGATTTTATCTCCGTTCTCTATAATTTGGTTCCGGAATTTCTTCAGTGTTAGGTTCTTCAAGATGAAGATAAAAAGTGCAAGTGCAAATTATTTGAATCCCGTTTTAGAATTTCACTTTAATAGTAGTTTAGCGCAATTGAGATGGGTGTTGTAGATATACTTTGTGTTCGGAGTAAGAGTTATTTGAATTTTTTAAATTTAATCTTTTTAAATTGTAATTAAATCAGGATTGTATAGAAAATTATGGTTTTTTTTTTAAGGATGGTACGAGGGGGTGTGAAGTGTCCAAAACCGATTCGTCTTAGAAAACATATCATGATCATGACATTCATTGGCTCCAATGGTATTGCAGCTCGCAAATTGAAGGATATCGAATGGAGTGATCAGGAAACTATTCATGATACATTTTTGCAAGTGAAAGCGGTTTGTTTCAATCGAGTTTTTCTAATTTTTTGATTATAGAACTCAAGAACAAGTTGTTAGGAAATTGGAATTTGTATTTCCTCCCTTATTTACGGTGTGCGCTTCTTAATGTTTACTATATGAAAGCGAATACGCATTTCTTAGATTTCGTTTTAAAAGCATTTCCTCATTATTTTGTTGAAGTTCGATTCAGATTCAAAGGAAAGTGTTAACAAAATACGTGAAGAAACGCTTATGAACAATATTTCAGGCAGTGATCAAAATGTTTACGGATTGCAACCTCGTGCATGGTGATCTCAGCGAGTTTAATATCCTTTATCATGAAAATAATGTTCACATTATTGATGTCTCACAGGTTTGTTTATTGATTAAATTGTCAAGTGAATTTGAAGTCAATTTTGATGAACTAGATTTACCATATCAAATTTCAAATAACTTTTTTTTTTACCGTAATAACTGGTAACAAATTTATTTACAATTATAGTGCATATAGGAATTTCGATGTTATAAAAACCTTTTTCGAATCTTCCAGAATGCAGAACCTCTAAAAGAAAAGGAAAGGAAAAAATATGTGTAAGCGCGGTTCTCATTTATTTTTAAAAACCTGTTATAGGCCATGGACATTTCACATCCTCGTGCACTGTTTTTCTTGTTGCGTGATATCGACAATGTTTTAAAATTTTTTGCAAAATTGGGTACCAAGAACTTACCTTCGGCAACTGAGCTCTTCAACGAAATTACTGGTCTGAATATGGACCCAGAGAAAAATCTTGTAGTGCAGGTTGAGTTATTCTATAGATCAACTTAGGCTACATTTTGACTGCATTTTCTTTCATTTGTTCCTAAATCGTAAAATTTCTTGGCAAAGATAAGGCAGAAAAATTTCCACTTTCCCTATCAAAATTAGGGAAAGATTAGAAAAAGCAGTAAAAGTAATGCATTCATTTGCATCTAAGACCACTTTATATCATTATTTTTAAATTAGAAATTCTTGACCACATACATTGTCTATATTATCTTTAGCTGGATATAAGTTAGCTTTGCGTTTTTAGTGGTATATTGTTCAGAGAAGCCCTGAATGTCCATATAATAATAAATAGCATTTAGAAGGTGAAAACTGACTTCAATTTCCAGGTTGAACATTTTGAAAAGGACAATCGTAATGTTCAGTTACGCTGCGATAAAGCAAATCCAGCCGACATGGAATTGCGTTTATATGATGCTGAAGTTGCAGAAACACATAATGACCCAGCAGAACCATACAATTAAATATGTCATATTTTATAGTTTATTTCCAATATCTAATGGCAGTTCTACAAAATCGTGTGATCAGGAAATTTGTTAGCTTTCATCAAGGGATGACCGAACATTTTGAGAATTACCTAACTGTAATAAATACTTCAGTCAACAGATATTCAATGCATCGGGACTTATACCTCTATTTAAAATTCTTCAAGATTTTTGAGTTATTAGTTCCAGAATCAGCGATTTACTACCATTTTTCTGTATTATCCTATAAAATGGCAGGGGTTGTTAAAACTGCACCTCCTCTGCTGTTGTCACCAAAAAATAATATGATTATTCAAAATGCTTCATCATATTTTTTATCTTCGTATGTATAGTCATCATATTGTTTTTGAGTTCTGGAATAGGACTTTAATTTATGCATGATTGGATTTACTACTGGTACACGAAGATCTCGACTTGATCAAGTGCGCTGATCGGTGTGACATGTTGTTCTGATTTATACTCATTGAGATGAGGAAAAATTAGATAGAATGCCAGAAGTTTACTTTCTGAAACATGAAGCACTGGTATTTCAAATTGTACAGCCTCTGAACATTTTAACTTAGCCGAAAGCGGTAAGCAGTACAAGATGTGTAATGTTAAGGTTTCGGAAAGCTGATGAGCAGATATTGTGTATTTGTAGGTTAAGTTCGATTAAAAATATCCTTTACGCATCGCTGGACAGAGGCTGCTGAAGAGCGCCAAGCTTAAAAGACCTTAATACACTTTTCTTAGCATTAAAAAGCAAAGGTCAAATGTATTTGCCTCACGGGGGATTTCAAATATCATGTTCTGTGATAAGCAATTTACGGAACGACTTGAAACTGAGTATCTTCATTAAAAAAAAAAAAAAAAAAAAAAAAAAACAGGACGAAACATTCATTATACAACGGTTATAAACTATGAAGAAGGCGATCAATTATCAGAATAGAAGGAATAGCAGACAGGAAGTCACACGAAATGGATGTGCATATCTGGATGAAAAAATAAGGAAGCTGGAGAACTAAAATATGACATTTCAAAAAGTACAAAACATTCCAAACATTCCGGGAAATATTTTCATGGTAGGTTCAAAATCCATTTCGGGAAATTCAGTCAGGCGGCCACATACATAAAAACATGGAAGGATAATAGTAAACTGAATCTGTTCTATGAGACTTCTACATTCACAACGTTCTGAAATAATCATACCAAAGAGGAAGCGGACTTCGTAATTAGTAAAACTGGTACGACTCTTGCGGCACTATGCAATCATTTCGCATAATTTCGCTTCAAACTTTATAGAAGTACCATAGAAATAAACTAGAAAATAATAAAATCCCCTTATAGTTTGATCCTATACCTAAAAAACCCTTGACATGAGCGGGATACTTTTGACTAAATCAACCAAAAAACCAGGGACGGTAAAGCACTTTTTCCTTTTTATATCAGGAAAAAGACTAATCTTTTGAAACAAGTTCTCCATTAGATAAATTCGATGAACTTTTGTGGTGTGACTTTTTTGGGAAGAAGTGACCTTACGCAGCCAATTGCAAAGTTTTAAAAATTAAAAATAAAACAAATTAATTTTGCAAAGTACAGCAGAATTTAAACTAGGTCAGAACAAAAATCAACAGCAGTGACTAAAATTTGGACAAACCGATCATTTTAGCAAAATAAAGATTAAATATAAAGCAACAAACAGATGATGACGAACGATCTGAATTACCCGTAACGGCACATGGACTTCACTGGGTTTGAGCGGCTCCATAAACTAAGTCTGCACCATAACGAACAACTTCAACTTTGTACTGCCCAGCCATGATCCATTTGACTATCATAGCGAATGTATGAGTCATACAGAATTTGCTCGTTATTACCTTCACGATTTGCATCCTGCAAAACAACCCTTTTACTTAACTAACAATAAAACATCATATTAACAAATTTCATAAGCAATTCAAATACAAAAAACATGCGCAAATACGATTTACAATCACCAAGAAGCTGTCGATATGTGTTGATATCCATCTGCTATCTGCTGATATCCCAGATCTAACTACAACTTCGTCTTGATCCTTACCTTTTTGTAATATTTATTAATTAATCAGAGGACCTCTTTTCAATTTGTTGACCTCCACGAACCCTACATTACTTCCACTTGTTCCCTCTCAATGCTCTACTTTCAGCTTTCCATTATTCTGGAGCGCACCTAATAACTATTTATCATCAAACGATAACTGACATCGCCATCAGTTTCCATTCAACATACTTAAAACAAAACATAGAGATTATAACATTTAGTGTAGCGTATTAACTCATTCATTTGTTTGCAACTCACAAAGTCCTTATATAATTCAACATGTAATATAATAAAAAATTTGATAAAGTATTCGTGAATTTCCATCTACTTCATAACCAGAAGACCTACCTGCATACTTCTGTGTAAATTCGAAAAACCATTTATCCGACTCCGCAAAAGTGAATAATGATAAGAACTTAATAAAGAGAGTCCCGATTCAATTAAAGTCGATTTAAATAGCTCAACCTGTTCACGGGTCTCTTGGTGAATTTCATTTTGCTGTTGCTGTTGCTGTTGTTGTTGTTCTTGCTGTTGGCGCTCACGTTCCAGCAGTTCTTGTTCTTCTTTTTGTCTTTTTCTACAAAGAGTTTGATGAAGATGGAAATCATAATTATGGATCAATAATGAAAATTCACTGAAAGTCATCCTTCAACCCTTTTACATAGTAACCAACCTCTGACGCCTTTGCGCATCCCTCATCGCATTGTATTGGCGTCGTTCTTCACTGCTCATTCTATGGTACTTCAATCGAGCTGCTTCTGCTCGTTTCGCACGACGTCGCTGTGCTTCGGCTACCTGGAAACCAAAACAACTTCACTCTCAAAATAACTTTCAGTCCCTAAGTACAATCCATGGGTTAGGATTTCGTTTATTGAAAACACAAACACTTTAAAAAAAAGAGCATACTTGTATCATCAGATCTGCATCCAACGTCGTTCCAGACATTTGAGCTCTTTCTGCCATTCGACACAGCTCATCGTCTCTCATACGAGCTGTCCGCAAAGCTTTAGCGCGGCGCGCATTGAAATTACGCCGCTCTTCAGCAGACATGTTGTGATAACGTAACCTGAGAATTTCATACCTTCTTAACACAGAAAAGCAAATCATTGATTCAAAACAGTTAACAGTAAATTTAAGTAAGATCAAACTAACATTCCTTGCATAACATAAGTTACCTTGCACGCTCTGCTCGCTTTGCTCTTTGCATTTCTAACTTTTGTTCAGGAGAAATTCCCGTTGTTGGGCCAACTGATGCTGCGGTCGCAACCGCCAAAATATCTCGTCTACTCGGCGCCGTATTCATATGGCGTGGAGCAGTTACTCGATATGGAGGTTTTATTTCCGTTTCGCTTATCATCGGTGTTGCTGTTATTGTAACCTGAAGGTTAGAAATAATTCTGACATCGAAGGAAATTAAAATGAAAAATAAGACAGACAAACAGCTTGAAATATATGTCAAGTAAAACAACAATTAAACAACAAACAACAAACCACTAAATGAAATTCTACAAAACTTGCTTGTCCTGGCGGTAGCATCACATTGCTTTGCTGCTGCTGAATTGCAGCAGCAGCAGCAGCATACATCGGTGGGCGACCGCGTGAACGTCCATGTCCACTCATACTTGAAAGAACGGCTCCGGTTGCTTGATTCAAATCGGTGACAATTATCTAAATATAATGCATGAAGAAAGGATTTCTTTCCAGAAATTTCCGAAATCTGAAAATAAAGATGTGCGAAAACTTCAACTCGAAGTCTGTACCTGATGCTGCATCGGTTGTTGAGGCTCCTGCAAAGTCACTATAATATGTTGTGGTTGTGTCTGTTGTTGCATGTGTTGCTGTGAACCCTGTTGCTGATGTGCTTGCAATTGTCCATGAGCGTCAACTTGATTTTCGCGCGCCGCATGTTGCGCATCATCTCCACCGCCTTCCTGTACATTGTGTAACTCGGCAAGCTGAGGAATTATTTGTTGTTGAGTCATCGCAACCTAAAACTTGAAATTGAAAAAATTAACAGTCAGAACTGAACTTCACCGCAAATAGGAAACGGTTTAACTTATTGATACGCAGGAAAACCTGCTTTCTTCCCCTTGCGTATTTTTACTTGACTAATGCAGGAAAAGGGAGACAAAAAAAAGTCCCCCGAGTTTCACCTAATCTTTATGTTTGTATAAGGAAGCCAAATTGCAAACGATTTTTTATATCCTTATCATATAGATATGAAAATGAAACGCTCTAGCTATTCGTATCATACTTGGAGGAAGATCATAGTAATCTATCGAAAAATTCCTGATGATGCATGCTACTTTGAAATTTATATCCAATTCCACCTCCAGTTTTTCCCCTTTGTAACTATTCCTTAAAGTCAGACGAACTTTCAGAATCAACTACAACTAACGCCATCTTTGTCGCATCCAAGATTCATGTGCTTATGTCTTCTATTCAGTTCATGTGGTGTATATCCGTAAATATATACTTTTTTAAAACTCCTCGCTATTTTCATAAGATCTCCCGCAGTTTTACACTGTAAGATATATGATCTCAGCTGTTGAAAGGAAGTCATAGTATGGTCAGATGCGTTCCCATTATGATAACGTTTTGTGATTGTGTCTCGTTTTTTAAAGTAGAAATTCTAATACTTTTCTCAAGATGCGAATTTCTTTAACTTATTTTTTAAATATTCAGATATTCGAGAGGAAAAGATTCCACGAACTTGATGCGACGTTTCTCCATGATCATGGCTGTTGCTGTGCTGCTGTTGTGGTAAACCGAGAAGTTGCGGTACTGATGCTATCTGCAGTGGCTGCTGTGCGGTCCCTAATAGTTTACTTGAATCATCAACCAGTGTCAGAGTATTCGGATCAGCACTAATAAGTTGCTGTGTTATAGCTGGAATATGAAATACTTGTTTGCCATCCTCCGTTGTTGTTGCTGTAGCGGGAATGTGAAATATCTGTTTGCCATCTTCGGTAGTCGTTGCTGGGATAACTGTTTGGGTACCATCAGGATTTGTACTCACCTACAAGAAGTCTCAAAACTATCAAAATCTATAATTTTCAAAGTAAAGTCTTCCTTACGTACTAACAGCATAACATTATGGAAGGCCAGGATCACTGTTATTTACATAACAATGCAGGTTCAACTTATTATCATCATCCGGTGAATTTACATATTATAGCTATGTCATTTTATTTTAGTTCATCACTGTCTCAAGGAAATCACTTTGCATATTCCTATTACGCCGCGATAAGAGCAAAGACTTGACAATGTCGAAACAAAGTATGCTATTTTCTTGGAAGCCTCAGGTTTAGCAGATTTTCATGTGTTAAATACAAAAAGCATACAGTCTAAACTACCGGAAATCTAATCGACGAGTTTTAACAGAACGATTCGACTGCAGATATCGTAGGCCTCTTTGGGAAGACCAATGCAGATGCATTACCACCATGTGCGCTGAACTTCACCACTGAAGTTCATAGTGAAACTTATTTACAACTTGATCACTGATCATGAAAAAGAACTATAAAACATACGATAACGAATTGTTCTTGAGGTGGAAGCCTTTTCTGTCGCATTAGCACCATATTGGCTTGTCGCGTTCGCTTCAGTACATCTCTTTCCAGAGTAGATAATACCTCTTCGCTGACCACACTATCAATCACTGGCTTTTGTTCCACCGCACTGTTATTGCTGTTAACTTGCGTAGAACTTTCGTTTCCATTTATAGATGATGACAAACTTGACATGGCGTCCTCTGAAAAACTGAATTTGGAATTTCAGATTGCAAAGACTGCAACGTCCGCGATTTTTGGGAGAAGTTTTCCTTTCGAGCACTACTACCCAATCAAGCAAGCCCGCAATATCAAGCCAATCTCAAAGTGATCGGAGCGAGTTGAAGAAGAAAATCCTTATCTTTTAACTCAAAATTATAGAAACAAACCTGATGCAGCACGCATCACTCGTTCGCGTTCTTTTTTTGCACGAGATCTTTTCTGATTATATGCTCGTCGTTGTTCTGGCGTCATTCGTTGGTATCTGCAATATATCCTTCTAACTGAGAAGGAGTTCATGCAGGACGATACTAGCTCAACAACTGCTAAGTTATATTCCTAGCTTTCTTATTTCAAATACAACATAACTGCTCTTCTCTATTATCCCAGTTGATCACAAGTAGCTTGGATGCCTCCTGATGTCACCTGATGATCCCCTGACTCATGGTTTTTTGGAAAAATGTGTTTTTCGGTTTCTCCAGCATTCCTAATTTTAGATATATGTGCCGCTTTTTTGCCACCATTTAGCATTTGGCAGCTTTATTACACATTTTTCCCCCTGTAATCTTAGATGGAATTCGAAATTTGGAAGTAACATTACCACGGGCGACAGCTTACACTATCAATTCAAGGTTTGGAGGAAAATCGGACAAGTATATCTGATTCATATATTTCAAATTGCTAATACACAAGTACACCTCTTGTAAGAACAGTGAAAGCACCTCAGTTCTAGTGCTCAATATCTAACGATTAGTAAGCAGACGTTCAGACTTTATAATACTTAGCTAACCATTCCATTGAACAAAACCGGATAATCGAAGTTATAGATAAAATAAGACATATAAAATCGAAATTCTCAAAATTTAGAAACGTAGAAATTTATACCGTAGTCGAGCAGCTTCCGCTCGTTTAGCATTACGTAACATAATTTGTTGTGCTCTGTTCAAAGCCTCCGCACTTATACGACCTGCCGGAGTCGACAGCAAGATTTCTTCTTCGATACGTCTGCGACGGAAAGCTTCTGTGCTAAAGTCATTAAATCATTCGTGATGAAAAATTTAATACTGAAGATTCCAGTGACCAATGTTGTCAAAACCATGAAAACTGATGAATCATGTAATGCGAGAAACTTTTTGGTAAACATAATAAACGGAACGACTCTCCCTGCTTGATGCTTGCATTAGTCTAAGAAACCATTTATAATATTTGTTTTTGAAAGCAAAAGTTGCGACTTCCGCACCTTCTACTACAATTCTAATCTGCTGATTGAACACCCTCACTTCCAACATTCATGCACTATTCTTAAAATATCTTTAAAAACTCATGAAATAATTACCGCCTTTGATTGTACTGACGTTTCTCTTCATCAGTCATTCGATGATAACGCAATCTTGCTGCTTCTGCCTTTTTAGCATTTTGCTCAATGATATGCTGCCGCAATTTTTCCTCATCCATACCGTTCTTCTTTGCGCCTTAAAATAAACAATTTTTCACATAATGAATCATGAAATATAAGAATTTGCAGATAATTTGATGAAGCATTAAATGGCTTTGTCAACCAGTAATTGAATAGCGAAAGCTTTAACATCTGAACAGTTTATTGATTCATTTCAGTACCACTGTAAACAAGCACCAATTTTTACATAAAATGCAGCAGTTAGCGAAGAGACTTGACTTCTGAAAACCTGAGCACTATGCTAAGAATAGAGCCATCTTATATGCAAGAAGCTAATAGAACAATTTCTAAACTTCTTGATTTAACCAAACTAATAACATCGATAAATAAGCTTCACCTAACCAAAACTGCCACACTAATCAATCAAAAAATGAGAAGCGAGGCAGAAAGGGGAAAAAAGAAATGAAAAGCAACTACATAAGTATTCAGTTTTGAAAACAGTTTATTTGTTTATTCGCTACTGACGAATTTCAACTTCATGCAAAACATCCTTACAGAACAACTACTTTACGACCCTTCGAACCGCCTCTAGATGAACGCCTTTCTTGATCACTATCCACGAAAAAACAACCAAGAACAAAGCAGCAAGTACAACATCACCACCTTGAATGCCAAGCTGTCGAAAACGTCTTCTTTGATTGTAAGCACGTCTTTCTTCCGAACTCATCCTTTGATAACGCAACCGAGCGGCCTCGGCACGCCGAGCTCGGATTCGTTTTTCCCTCAGTTGCTCATTTATTGCAGGATCATCTTCTATATCCTTCGATTGTCGTAGTAGTGATTCCAATTCCTCGAGCTTAAGTAAAAATACATGAAGTATGCATCTATTTATAAAAAATAAATAATATACATAAGTATATATGGTTTAAAAATGCGGAACTTCCAGAAATTCCTACTTCTTTATCCTTCTGTCGTTTACGTTTCTGTGCTTCAGTCCGCTTCTGATTTACTTCCTTCCGCTCCTCCAAAGTCATTCGTTGATACCTTTGACGTGCTGCATCCGCTTGTTTTTGTCGTTTTAATTGTAGCGCGGCAGCAGTGTCGGACCCACTTAATGAACACGTCTCGCTACTGCCACTTTTGTTTGTAAAATCTCTGCAAGAACACATTGACTGTGCTATCCTTAGAAATCAAACGACACTTGTACAAGTCTAGAGAAAAAATTAATGTCCTTTGCAATGAAAAATGTGTTTAAAAAAATGTCCGTTTGACTTACTTGCCATTTTCAGCTCCAGATGATGTAGTTTCAGATAAAAGACCGCGTGGATTTGCATTGATTGTTGCCGAAGTTGACGGGTGTTGTTGATCAACATAGTAATGCTCATAAATTATTTGCTGCTGAGTGTTTGACTGCCCATCATTAGCAAGCTAAAGTACACTAATAGTATTTATATCATCAATTAAGTGCAAAACTCACGTACAAAAAAATAAGAGATTACGTGTTTTACGTGATCACGCTCAAGTTCGAACGGTTTATATCAAACAATCGGAGCGCGATTAGTTCTGGTGACCAAAGACTAGTTCTTATGTTCTGTAGGCAAAGTACAAGGTTTACCTGTACAGGAGCCAGCTGCACATGAGAAAGTGGGACCGCAGTAAGCTGCGCAACCGAACTGGCAGTGTCAACTGTTCCCACGGATGCAAGAGTACCTCTTCCACTTGCCGGTATTAGGCCCGAAGCATCATTTATTTGAACACCAGCTGGCAACACAGCCACCTAAAAATTGATTCTCTGAAACCTACGAAACACAGAAATAACAAATACTTCTTATATCGAACACTGTATTCTCAGAACATACATATTCTTTGCGATCCTCGACGGCGGGAGGTAGAAATGCCCCAGTACTATGAAATGGAGATCCAGTTGAAGTATAAAACGTTGGTGTCACGGTGGATTGATAGAGAACTGAAGTTGAGCAACCAGATGATTGAAACTGCACGGATGTTACAGCAGGGCCTATGTTAGTTGTAGGTAAGCCTGCAAGTTCATCTTTCCAAGCAATTTCTTTTAAAGACACCAAAATTATTGAAAATGAACTGAACAAATAAGATGAAATAAACAAACCGTCAAGAATTTGTGACTGTCCCATAATTTCTGAACCTGCAGTTGAGAAAAATGCACGTTGGCTCATTTTGCTCACAGAAAGGTAGCATAAGCTATGGTAGTCCCACTAATCTGTAGATATTAGAACACGAATATACTGTTCAAATTTTCACTAACAGTCAATATCTGATGGAACGAATTCTGAAATGAATATTTAAAACAGGTGTAAGCTATTCTCTCGAAATTTCCACCACTTGATATCTGAAACTTGTTTTCCATCGTGACAACAAGATATGAAAATGCAGGAAAAGAAAAGAAGGTAACAAAGCGCTTGTCTCAAGCAAATTGCAATGGTTCATAGTATAAGCTTCCGCGAGATCAGCAAGTTTATTCAATGAATCTGTGATTAAAATGAAAACACTCAATGAACAACTGACGAAAATTTAAATGTTCCGAAAAAATTTATACATATATAAGCTGGGTAAAATCAAACAACAAACTCTACCCTTCCAGCTCTGGGAAGACATCGTATTTTTAAAGAAGTAATCCTTGATTATCAATACCTCAAAAAACTTTTAAAAAATCAGAGTATTTATTCTCAAACTCCAAACTAATAAAATTCCAGGACGCTATGAGAGGGAAACTAGATGGATTATCGTAGTAAGATAAAAATATATTCTGACTGCTATGTGATGAAGAAGTCAAAATCGAATGAAAATTAACTGACCGCGATCTCTGTCCACAAGGTTAGCATCAGTGAGCTTAAATGTGAATGTATTCAATTATTCAAAATTTCAAAGTAAAAAAAATTTGAAACTAAAGCAATGAATTTCCTGGAGCTGAATCAAGAAACAGAAGCTCTGTGAAGAACAAAACTCCAGAGTGAAATGAAAACGATGGAGCTACGTTAGACACGGAATGATAGAACCCAAATTATTACTGCATAATATAAAACATTAAAAGAGAAGAAAAGAAAACCTGAGAGTACACTCGACATGAAATTACTGCAAGGCCGTGCATTCCAATACATATTTATGATATCAGCAATACATTTAATCCATCCCATCATTGTTATAAAGTTCATCTATTCTCAAAACAAAAAAGAATGGTTTACAAGACTTTCTTTTACACAATAATCAGTAGCATTAAGAAAACCTGGCACATCTGTACCACGTTCATTTGCGCCATGCACGTCTTTTGCCCCTTCCAATTTATATCAAAATTTAATCCTTTTTTTCATTATGCATAGTGCGATAGTAAAGGTGCCAACATTTACCTCGTCACATATACCGATAGAACTGGTTTTCACACCTATGCACGGGGTAAAAAAGACGTCTGGAGCGCAGGAACCTGGCTCAAAGCCTAATGACTCAATAAAATATTTTAAAAACATGGAACCTATATTTAACGTGATAAGTTTCAGTGTTTAGTCGAGTATAAAAAAAGAAGTGAATAGAGGACATTTAACGTCACGAATGGCATGTATACCGAATAATCTTCAAAACAAATATTATTTCACGAATGTAATGCAAAAGCCCTTTTTACAAAGAAGCAACAGTTCGATCATTTTTTCATCAAAAAGCTGAAAAGAAAATAAAAATACGCCTTTGCTTCGTTATTTATAAGGAATTCAGATATCAATCAGGTTCCTGGCGCCAAAGGTATTACCGGATTATAATACATAAATGTAGCACATCCCAAAGACTGAGTTGTAGTATCATTCACTCAATTGGAATTTCCAGAACAAAAAAATACTTAGGCTCTTGGAGGCACTGTCGCATACGGCGTAAGTAACTGTTGTTGTAGGTGTTGTCCAACCATCATTTGTCCGCCGGGGGTTACGGTATACTGAATCTGTTGCTGCTGTTGCTGCTGTGAAGACTGATTCTGAATTTGTTGGGGATGGATTTGCTGCACCTGAAACTGTGATTACTTTGGTAATAAGTGCAAAAAAGAATCAACTTCATTAAAGACATCATTTCTCGGTCAATTAGTTATATTTTATCCTTATATAAATCGAAGACTTTTCGAAGGGAGTTCAGTAATAAATGATCTTTCATTTTTCACAATTGTTAATGCATTTCGAAGTCGAACAATCTATCATAAGCTAAAAAAATTGGATATTTTGACTTATCACAGCCTATTTTAATTCTTTGCTATATCGAAAAGCACTAAAAACCCTTGAAACTCGGCTACCAATAAAAAGACTAGATAAAATACAAGTTTAATTACGTGAAGTTACTTAAATTAAGCCAATTTAGCACTATATCAATCAGGGTTCAGCTGGGGCACAATTTTCCCGATCCAAATGAAACAGATAAGTATTTTTCATCAGATACCTGAACTTGCTGTGGAATTTGTGTCATTGTCTGCTGTTGCATAGACTGGTTTGCCTGCTGTGACTGCACCTGCTGCGCCTGAATTGGAGCGGTCTGAATCTGCGATGGCTGAATCTGTGCAGCCAGCACAGTGCCGCCCGGCAACACGCCGCTATTATTTGGGATTATTGCTGTGCTCGGTAGAACTGTAGTTACATTTGATTGAGGCTGCTGAACAACATGCGCTGTAAGGTAAGCGCCAGTAGGAGTATTCGCTGAGGAGGTGCCTCGTTGGCGCATCAAAGCTTGTTGGGCCTAAAACTGTGTTTTTCGGCAGCTAAGAAGCTCATAACGCACAGAGAATTACCAAGACACTAAAAAGTTTTTTTTGCACAAGTAATAACAGATGATTGTAAAAAGTAAACTTAGTTAAACTAATCTTAATAGAGTGTTAACAGGGAATCTTTCAATTTCCGAAATTTTTATTTCACTCATAGAGATATCAATTATCATTCGTTAAAATGAAAAAAAAAAAAAAAAAAAAAAAAAGAAAAAAACCTGCTGCGTCCTCTTAATCACATCTCTCTCCAAGGTAGAAAGTGCATCAAACTGTTCCTCTTGGTTACGTTTTCGGCCACGATTTGCATTGCTCTCACCATCTTCAGAATGTTCAAGCCGTTTCCGTTTTGGTGTATACCGTTTTTGGTTGTAAGCCTTCCTTTGTTCGGGTGTCATTCTTTGATATCTGGAATTCTGGTTTAATGATATAGACCATAATTCTGAAGGCGAAATATTATTCTTTAGAAGTGAACAAAATCTACATGATATTAACACACACAACACCTCAGCCTAGCAGCTTCTGCTCGTTTCGCATTTCGAACAACAATCTGCTGTGCTCGATCTAAGGCTTCACCATTAATACGTCCAATCGGCATTGCCAGCAACATTTCCTCTTCCATACGTCGCCGCCGGAATGCTTCTGTTCTAAACAAATAAATAAAATAAGTAAATAAGTACATATACATATATATATATATATATATATATATATTTGAAATATATATATATATATATATATTTCAAATAGTTCGAGATATTTTAACCACAAATAAAAGATTAATATTAAAATCGTTCACATTAATCACAACATACATGTCAACTAACCTTCTCTGATTGTAGGCCCTCTTTTCTTCTTCAGTCATCCGATGGTAACGAAGTCTTGCAGCTTCAGCCTTCTTTGCATTTTGTTCCTTAATATGCCTCTTGATTGCTTCTTCATCCTGAAAAAATAGACTAATAATTTTTCCGGAATCATGTCAGATATTTAATAAAAATAACACAGAAGTGTGTAGTGAAAAAAAATCGTTTTAAAAAATTAGCCAAATCTAAGTAAACTCAATTGGAAAATTACGGGCTGTCCGTCAGGCCCCTTTAATCCTTCCGTTGCAGCAATTTGTCTCATCCGTCTACGATTATTATGCGCGCGGCGTTCTTCTGATGACATACGCTGATAACGTGAACGTGCTGCTTCAGCCCAACGCGCTCGCATCCGTTTCTCACGTAACTGCTCGTTAATATCCGGATCCTGAAATATAGGGCTGATAATTTGGAACTCAAACTGCTTTTTTCAAAACAAATAAAAGAACTTCATTACCTCTTGTATATCATTTGTTTGCCGCAACAGATTTTCAAGTTCTTCAAGCTCTTTTTCACGCTGTCTTTTACGCTTCTGCGCCATTGTTCGCTTGATATTTAATGCCCTTTTTTCCTCAGCGCTTAACCGGTGATATCGCAAGCGTGCTGCCTCCGCTTGTTTCGCTCGTTTTGCTTCATCCTTTTCTTTCTTCTCTTGTGTTGCACCTTTCCCACGTGTATATCTGAAATCAGACAGCATCATCACTATAAAAAATTTATCACTCGAAGTTCCGCATATAAGCTCTCCGAAACAATCAAGGATACTAATCCTGAAGAAAGATTATCAAAATTCTGTTTTTCTATGACTTACTTTGCGACAATACTGGCAGGTGATGGATATGCAGCTGGCGTCGCAACAGCTACAGCAGCTGTTGTGATAGGTGCAACCACCGATGTTGTTGGAGCCTGCTGTTCAATGAAATATGAATCCAATATGGCAGCAATACGTCGTTCATCTGTTTCAGCACCTTGTGGCTGAAGAATCTGCATGGTTGTACCATTCGGATTCTGTGCTGTTACAACTGCAAATAAAAAGCAAAATGTGAATTTTATTTAGCTCGATATATGTAGTATAAAACTCGTAAACAAAGTCCTTTTAAAACGTCATGATCCGTAAACTTCATGTCTGAATGAAACTTGTCATTTCAGCTCAATTTAAAATCGTTAGTTACACTAGCACCGTCTAATCATTCGGTGCCAAAATGTCAAACACGGCTATGCGATAGCTTTTTTCATAATGTTCACTCACCTATCAACAATAACTAAAAACTGGACAAGTATCTAAACAACACTCAATTTCTCACCAGTCAGAACTGTAGCACCTTGTTGTTGAGGAGACGTGACATTGACGGCTGGTGTAGGGTTGACTGTTTGCACAAGGCGCACCTGCTGTGTTTGTTGTCCATTAAGCGTGGCTGCACTGTTTGGCTGAATTTGGACGTTTTGGACCTGCAAAATATTAATTTTCATGAATAATGGTGAAAGAATATGTCGCAAACCTAAAACCTATTTGCCTCTCGAACGTGTAGAATTGATATGTACAGAGTAAGTTCACTATTAGCGAATCGTAAACAGCTCACTGAATTGGGAAGAAATGTCGTTGCTGTTGTAGAACTATGAAAAATGGGACCACTATTTGTTGATGTAAACGGGCTACTGGATGTCGTTTGGAAGAAAGTTGTACCTGCTGGATGAATAGTCATACCCGTTGGTGCTGGTGCTTGTAGCTGCAATTAATAATTACAATAAGCAGACACGGAATCGTTCACTATATATGAACGATTGATAAAACTCACCTATGCATCACTAAAGTTTTGCTTGAAGAATGCTAACCACGTCTGCATTTCATCAAGTACGAAAACGAAGAAGAACGAAAGTTATGCTCAATTTCCATACAAGGCGCATGGACGTCACACGCCACCTCAAATGCTCTTCAATTCCATGTGTCACTTTGACGTGTTGACGTGTTAAGTGTTCCTCGATGCCACATGTCATCATGGCGTGAGTGCTCCTACACACGGTCACATTATTTGCAGATAAGTATTTAATCCTGACCAAAATAAGTACGGCGTGAATGGAGCAATGACAAAAAAATTGTCATGTAATCTCTCTCCGCCTACCTAACATTACCTGCATCGCTGATTTCGCTTCATCTTTCAGGATACTGACACGATCGCCGATTACTACATGTTCGACCTAAACAAAAATCAAACATCTGAAGTCAAAATATTTTGTTTCAACGCAGTCAGTCACACCAGAAATGACATCCCAACATGGTCATATGAGTGCCTTAGGAAATCGCTCGTAAAAGGCACTCACAACTCCCACTTTGAAATATTTATAAAAAAGTCAGCTTCAGAAGATGAAAAAAGGGACCTGCTGTGGAGCGGAGTTGGATATATTTCCAGTCTGAAAATAGGCTGGCACCAAATTCTGATTCATCGTCACACTGATATACTGAAAGCGGGAATATGATTACTTTCCTCCGATAAAGTTTACTGCTTGCAGGGATGCAGTAAGCCTCATGGATAAAAAGCGATTCTATTGAAATATCAGATAATTTGCAACAGCAACAGCAGAGTAGTAAATGTCAGTAATGCAAGGTATGACATTCTCTTGCAGATATCTACCTTTGGATACATTAAATAATCGACATATAGTCTGTTATAGTGTTTGCAATTTAAGTTAATAAAGAATGAGTACCACAGATTCCATGAGTCAAGCCATTTCTATCACTTCACCGTTCATTGCTTACAGTACACCTCATCATCCATACAAGGCTCCCTTTCATCATTTCAAATCCAACTTCCTTCCTACCGTATCCCAAGAGGCACTGATAGATACACGGATAAGTGTGTGTGTGTGTGTGTGTGTGTGTGTATGTCTGTATTATCCAAAGATGCAAATTGAATTATAAGTTAAATTTGGACGCATTCTGCATGTTATCAGAGGCTGCATGAGGTGCAAAGGATGCAGTGATAGTGCCAATTGGTGGCGGTAGTTGTTGGAGAGGAAAGAGAGGGAGAGCGGAGGTCAAGGAAGTAGTTTAGTGCTGACCTGCATGAAATACAATCCTTATTCATATTTCATCGTCCTGACCTTTGGTATAAAAGCTGTTCACAAGGCGGGAAATAGTTCTCAAAATGAATACAACTTGAAGAGCTCATGTCTGTCTGTCTCTCTGTCTGTCCATCCGTTCAAGGTGACACTAAACAAATACTCAAAAATATAGATGGAATGGAATATAATAAATGGGAAAAATATATAACTGAAATGGACGCGTGAGATGTGTGTGTGCAAATGAGTGTGTGTGTGTCCGTGCGGGACACACAGACATATATCTGTCAATTATCGGCAAAATAACAGGCAAGAAGGGGGCGATGCATCGCTCGCTTCTTCCTCATCACACCCTCACCTTTTCTATACATATATACATACGTGTGTGTGTGTGTGTGTGCATATGTGTGTACAATAACACACACATATGCACACACACACACACACACACACACATATGCACACACACACACACATATGCACACACACACACACACATATGCACACACACAAACATATGCACAATAAATACATAAAGGAAGTGTAAAGAGGGAGAGGGCAGGCAGCGGCAGAGGAGACAGCATTGAACACTGAGCAGCTCGCGAGAAGATACACTGCTCAGGGGGTGGAGATTGTTCTTCGATAGAGTCGATGACTTATAGACAGTGTGTGTTATATGGAGATTCATACATTTCGTATACGAAATAGTACTAGATAAGTAGAATGTACAAAGTACGAGACAGCTGCAAAGTGAAATAGTTATTAAGAATAGCGAGGGAATATATAGCAGATTCTGTGCAGAATGTGGAGAAAGCATACTTTTTGAAGGTATACGAGAGCAGAGGAAAATGATACATTGAATTGATGTGGGAGATAAGAGAGGATAAAGGGATTGGGTCGATGACGAAAAAGGGTGAGGAGAAGGGGGAATGCACACAACGATACGAAAGTAAGGGACCGTCTCAGAGAGGGGAGCAGGAGAGTTATGTCAATTATTGAAGAAGACGGACGGTAAACATACCGATATCAAGAAAGAGTAAGCGACATACACTTAATGTATGAGGAGAGACAGACAAAGGTGCAGCCATTAAGAGAGCATGCTAGAAGCAATCCGTAACAGTTGCGATGTATCTTGGAAAGTTTACCTAATACTGCTTTCCTTCCCTTCTTATCAGAGACAGAGGGTGACTGATCCATCCACCCACGCACCTGTGTTCTACCATCCAAAAATAGCTATGGAAAAAGGAAATTAGCCAAAGAATGAGTTGTAAGTACTGTAGATGGATAGATGATATGGATTCATGATGGACTGGACACTGGCCAGATGAATACTTGGGTAATAACGATTCAAACATTGAGGAGCCACTTCATTTCCCTTTAACTCTTCTTCCCCAAAAATATTACAGTGTCATTTACATTGACTTATTATCAATTTCCTTCTTTCTTAGGGTTAAAGGTCAACGCTAATCACGAATTCAAGTTTTCAGTGAATCGTTGTTGCAAATTGCAGTAGCGTGATTCGTGACTTTTCCAAAATTTCAGCTCCGACAGGCAAAAACAACGACAGTCATTTGATTGGACCTAATTGTCTAAGTCTAAAATGCAAAAGAGGACATTTGCACTGTTATAACTAGTCAGGAGATATACTGATAACTTCATATATCCCTCTATGATCTATCCAAAAACCCATTTCATTTGTAAGTTACTCATAGGCCTAATTTATTATTTTAGTGAGCTTTCCATTTTTTTCCCGCTCTGGTCAATATAATAAATCTGACAACTTTTGGAGAATTTGGTCACTCATAACTTTTGATTCAAGCTAAGAAGAAGTAAACGATTACAGTCATGATCATGCTTAGATTTCTTTTCAAAAAATCAATTGATCTGCCTTCTACTTTCATCTCTTTGCTTCCTAATCAACACATTTAAGGTTTTGCAAACCATTTCAGTCTAACTGGAATTATTTCCGGAGCATTTCAAAACGGAATATAGCATGCATCACGCTCTCTCTCGTCCTTCACGTTTTTTTCATATCATCGTCATTGCTACACGGATCGTGGTACCTCAGCCGCGTGGTACAATTGGAGAAGATTCGATTTTTTAAAGAAATTGTAATGAACATCTTTTCAGTTAATTAATTGCTACCTATACAAGGAGTTTCTCTCTCACAAAACTTTTAGTTGAAACTATGAATTCGAAACATTTCCCAAATTAATGATAGGAGCGTGCATTGTGCTGTCTTTGCATCACGTTTCATTAAATCTCATCAAGTAAGAATCCACCAGTCACCTGTCACCTCTCTAATATTACAAATCCTTAATGACCATTATCTCAATCTATTTCGATTCATTATCTTATCACTTCAACATTGGACTCAGAGAATCGAACTTGGAACTTTATTGTCACTTTGACGCACTTTACGGCAAAAAAAGTTGGCATATACCGTACAATGAATAAGCTTCAAGGTGGTTACGTTTCACTCACGTTCTATTCTTCCAGCGTTGTTGAGAGTTAAGAAGAGTTGATTACAGTAATTGATAGATATTGCATGAAGGAAGGAGGGAAGGCTTTGTTTCTATGAGAAATAGTAAGATGACAGAAATAGGGATAATTAAAAATAGTCCTTGAAGACAGTTTAATATCGAGGACAGAGAGGTAGATTTTGGAAAGGACAAAGTTCATCTCAAAGGTTACGGTAGCTAGTTTGGAAAAGAAAACAAAGACATGATTGAAAGGAAGTAAAGAATGAAAGGGGTTTGAAGAAGAGGTGGTGCTGGTGACATACATATAGGATTTCATATGTGAAGTGAAAAAAAAAAACTAAGAACAGGCGGGGGAGGAATAACAAACAAATAGAAATTGTTGAAGAGAATTTAGAGGTTTTGAAGAGAGTGAAAAGCAGTAACTCATCCAGCCTTTGCAGTCAAGAGTAGAAGGGGCGGTTGACACTACCGCCGAAAAGAGACATGACGGACGGTATGCACCCTGAAAAGACCTCGGTTAGAGTCATCGCTTGTTGGATGAACGGACGGATGAATACCTTTCCTTTCTCAGTCTATTATCTGACCTGAAATGATTCTCTCCCGGACTGCTTCTCTATCCTTCCTTACATTTACAGTAGTCGTACGGGAAAGGGAATCTTCCCGGAATATTTTCATACATTTCATCTTTCCTTATCAAAATTTGAAGTAATCTCTCACAACAACCAAATTACAACAAATTGTAGTATAATAGGAACATGATTTGACCTGAAATAATTCTCTCATCTCTTGCCTACAAAATACATTCTACAGCATTTTCAATGGTCAGCTGTCCAGTCACTCTTGTTGAACTATGGTTAGGTTAAATAACATTCACCAAGCAATCCTGTCATGCTATCTGTTGACTAATGACGTGAAGCCATTGTTCACTCTTCCTCGAGATAAGCAAAGGGATATTCAGGCATAATTTACTTTCTTAATCATTTCTAAGTTATTAAGTCCCAATTATCGTCATGGTTCTACAGTCCTTTAACTATTATAATATTCTCATATCATAATTAAAGGTAAGATCAGATTGTGTTCATGTTATGATTGTAGAGAGTATCAAAATTTTAATTACCGAATTGATATGTTTGGTACAGGATTTAGATCGATAAGATCTGCAAATTCTGGACAACAAAACTTTCAAACTTGACAATCTTACAAATAATATTACTCTGTTGCTTTTATCTTGTGTATGTATTTGAGAAAATATGAAATAAATGAATTGTTTGATTTCAGCTTCAAATATAGTCTGTAAAAACATTTTTTTCTGATTACGATCGCTCATAAAAAAACAATTAATTTAAATTGTGATTAAATTTAAAATGGAGACAGTGCGGGTGGTCTTGTTGACCTTATCAATAAATATGTCATGAGAACTGCACCATAGCATGATATGGAATAGTAGGCATTATTGCTTTCAATTAGTGATATACATAACCAGGAAACCAAAATTTAGTCATTAAAAAGTTTAAAGCCGAAGAAAACGTCTTCGATGAAAATTCATTTTATTGGAAAAGAAATCAGCAAATACAAATAGCAATTTCGAAGTTTTTGTTTAGGCTGGACCTTGGAGCTTCCTCAACTAACTTTTTTGTGGCTTTCCTGAAAAGTTTCGACGAAGTATCATAACGGAAATTCCGGATCCGGATATTAGGAGTATCTAGGAAACATAGGAATCTGTTCTATCTAGGGTTTAATTTATGATTGCATACGTGTCCGAAGATTACCAACCGTTTTCATACTGCGAAGAGTTCTACGGTTCAGTAATAGATTTAAACTTAAAATTTGATCGTCCATAAATATGAAGCCAAAACTGCTAAACTATCAGAAAATGTTTGAATGGTTTTGTGACTGAGAATAAATATGAAACAGTAACCTGAAGTTAGTCCAAAGAACAAACATTTGTAGAATGTTGTGAAGTCTTGCTCAAATATTGGGATGTTGTTGGGATGATAGGTTAAGATACAAACTTCCATCAGAAGCTTTATAATAAGCACAAGTATAATCGTGAATGCATAAATAGCAATCATGAAATGTTCCATCCACTGCTTAGCTGCCATTTCTTTCCCTTTTTTTTCATCCGGTTCTAATACAAACGATTTGATAGTTTCTGATGGTTTTTCAACGGAATATTGTTCTAATTCTGGCTGTGCCGACATCAGGAAACTGCGAGGCATTTCGAATACACCCGAAACAACATCGAATGATGATGTAAAGATGCATGTTGTTGTTGCTTTAGCAATCTGTTATTAATTTGAAATGCATACAGTTTGTAATTTTAACTTGAATTTGATATAAATTATATTAACTTTTGATGAATGATTCAAGTTTCTCTTCATAGGATAAGTATTTGCATTAGCAATATTAGAATTATTCTTCCAAATGTTATATTTTCTTGTTCTGAGCAAAGCCCACTTCATGTATATCAAACTCTTTTTGTATATTCAAAATATTTTGATAGCAAACTCAGCGGTCATCCTTAAGTAATTAACTAATTAAAACTGGTGCTATAAATTCGTTTTATAATATGTATCAGAAGGAATCAAAAGTGGTAATGATTTAATTCAAAACAATGTCATTACTCAAATATATTTCTGAAACTGAAGATGACATTTGGCACTAAGATATTTTTGATATATGAAAAAAATTTTTTGTACAAGGAGACTGTAGAAAGGGAAAATTTAAGTGAGCCCAATTAATTTATTGGAAGGTGGTACGTAAAAAAGTTACTTGTGTTCTAGTGCGGCGCAATAGAATTGATGGAAACTACTAGAGAAGATCGTAAGAATTTAAATTCCAGTCTTTTTAATTAAATAAAAGAATAAAATTCTTTTATTCTATTCTTTTATTTCAAAGGAATTAAATCAAGTAATGGACTAACCTGACCCAATGAATTGTACCAGTATTTACACATAGAACCAAGACAATCACTAATAATAAATGACTGGATACTCATCGCAGCTACTTGCCCTAATTTACCTTGTATCTGATCAAAAATTGCGGTCAAACAAATTCAAAACAAAAAGTTGATGAGACTCATATAACAGTTTGTCAATATCGATAAAACTTCTAGCACTTTCTTGTAGTGCTTGGAAAGATATTTAATGACTAGTTTTAGTCCTTCAAGCACTTTATCAATTTAAAAAAAAATTTTCAAGAATCCTATTTTTGAATGATAAATTCAGCTAAAAACAAACGCTCCTATGATTCATCATGATAGCAATGATGCTCATTTAAACTTTTCAACTAATAACTTTCAAGGAAGTTGAATTTCAGTATATCAACTTATCTTACCATATTATTGTCAGGATTTCTGAACACTGATAAATGAATAATTATAGGACAAAGGAGAAGAAGAGCAGTTATTTCGTACAAACGGTATAATGATACAGACTAGCAAGCATTCATAAGCATCGACTTTTTAGATTTAAAATCTTGGATGATAAACAAGCGATCTCAAATACCTCCGCAATCTTGCGCATTTCTTGAATCCGTCGTCCCGATACTGTAAAATTTGTTAACATCGCTACCTCGTATAACCAACTTCGTACTTTGTAATCAAACATAAGTACACGGGGAATGGATCCAGGCAAACTGCCTACGATTTCGCCAAAATTCGGATGTCCTTCCAAATAAAATGCTTCACCAGCTGCTCTGTAAACTGATGTCCCTAACATCAACAAGTTCATGAATTTGAAATTGCTAAATTCTTTGTTATTTTTAATTATGACTGTCACTTCGTTTCTGAATTCTAAACTACAGTTTTGAAATGAACCTGTATTCCAGAGCAGTTGTATTACTCTTGGATATATTATACAGCTGTGCCCATTGTTCGGTACCGTTTTGCCAGAAGCAATAAATGCTGCTTATGGTGTGGTAAGTACAAGTTCGGAGAGGATAGTCTGTATAGAGTGTTGAATACTCGGTAAGGATACTGTCAAGAATTGTACGGTGTAAACGCTTCTGGTACATTATCGCAGTAATATTTATTCTAAAATTTTTCGTTAAATTACAAATTTATTGGCAATTTGATTGAAATCCTAATTTTTGAAGTGATCTGGAAAACAGTTGCTCAATCCAGGTAATCAATCCATTTACATTTACTTTTTGAGTCTAAAAAGTTCATTATTTCACCATTCCCTCATCATGATTTAAAAAACAAAATTTACCTCACCACTCTCCATAAGTTTCTATTGGTGCTATTTTCTTTGTGAAAATGAATAAGAAATACTAGAAATAGAAGTCGATGTGTTCCAGGATGAACGTGTAAATAATGCATCAGCTTCCCTATTCCATTTGATTTACAAATATCCAGTCTACTCGAGATAATTCTAAATTCTCGCAAGGAGCTGCCACCCCAGTTCCGTGTTACCGTCAGTTTACAATCCCATGACAGCAGATAATGAATATATTCACTGAAATAAATATTCCTCATGTCTGAGAAAAACTCCATGGCTGTTACGTTGAACAGATAAAAAATATTTTCTAAATAACCCACGGGTCACTACATATTTCACAAAAAATTAATTCTACCATGACATATTTCTTGGAAAGAAATACCCATCAAACTTAGGCAAACTCTTCATGGAACACGTAGCTGCAACAGCACCTACTAGATATATCATAAAAACAGCCGTCCAACTTGGCCACATTTTAAAAGTAAACCGCAACAATTTCAGATTGTTTTTATATTGAAAGAGGGATGAATGGTGATCCTCTACTCCAGTAGATTCCGTTATTTTTAAATTAATTCAAATGTATTCAAAAACATTAAATCTTTTATCAATAAACTTCACACTTTCTGAGTGTTGGCATCATAATGATGGCTGTGAACAGCAAAGTGATAATTTTACAGTGAAGAATAACAATGAACTGAATGAACAAAGCAATGCTATGGTGATGAAATTCATGGGAATTTAAAACTAAGAATTTTAAAGCTAGTCACTGTTTTACATAATCCTTTCCGTTCAAGTGTTGATTGGTAGAGTCTCTTCGTTTAAATACCATTTCCCACTAATAAATACTTAAATATGACCAATTAATAATACAGACAAGCTAAATGATTGTCTAAAAGTTGAATTTTGTTCTGCACCATAAAAATTATTTTCTACAAGCAACATGTAGAAAATAATTGCATCCTTCAGCAAATACAGACCACTGTGTAGAATGTATTATTAATCAGAACACATTACAAAACACAAAACTAGCT
Organism: Dipetalonema caudispina; assembly: GCA_013365325.1. NCBI lineage: Eukaryota > Metazoa > Nematoda > Chromadorea > Rhabditida > Onchocercidae > Dipetalonema > Dipetalonema caudispina. The sequence continues at coordinate 22,077 of JABVXV010000058.1, read as the reverse complement.
TAGTAAACCCTTCGTCGTACAGGGGATCGATCTCGCATCGGTAATCCTCCACTGCGTCGCAGCATCGGTCCAACAGGTCCGATACCTGGTAATGTGATTGCAACATCGATAAAATCACCGATTTCGAACTTGCAATTTGCTAGCTGTAAGATAAATGATCTAAATCACGTATTTGCATAAATTTTAAGATTTGTAAAGTCTAAGATCTCAAAAAAGTAACGATACTATATCTTAAACTTTGAGGAAAGTAAAAGGTAACGAATCTCGGAATTAAATTCAGTTCAAATCATCACTTTAGAGTTTAATTTAAAAACCAATAGTTAGATCAACCGGAGAAAGGGAGGGCACCCCAAATAAGTTCGCACGATCTCATGAATCTGAAACCAATCGAATAACTCAAGACAGAAAGACAATCTCGAAGGCAAATTTAATGATTAAAAATTAAAGTTCCTAAAATGGTTAGATTTACCGTCTTATTGTCGTCCACACCACGTTGCCCGTTCATTGTATTACCGATATCCCTCATCACATATCGGGGAGTGAAGCGGTCTGGAGCTACTGAAATTGAAATCGAAGTTGAAACTATCAAAAACTAAGAAACAGAAGCTTATATATTATAGACTTATTTGTAGTATGAAAATGATGGAGCAGTTTCGCTGGCTTCAATTCCTTTTTCTTATGATAATTCTAAAGAACTCTTATTATTATATATGCCAAGCTTTACTCTTTTATCTATGAATAACTTTTCAAAATAGTATTACTGACCGACTGCAAAATCAAATGTAGTGCCACGTCGTCGAGCATCTGGATTCACTTCCTTGATCAGTGACATTAGTTCTCTCAGGGTGCAGTCCAACCTGAAAGACAATCAGCTTTTTGACACAATGACTGCTAAGTCATTCTTCAAATTCACCATTAGATTACGGCAGGATTTACTTATGATGTCATTAACAGTACTGCGTCAGTGAGCACTTCCCCAGAATAACTCGACACCATGGTCAGACAATAAGAGAAATGTAGAAACAGCTAAAAAAGAATCCTGGAAATGGTAAAGATGGCCAGGTCTGAACCAAAATGCTTGAATAAGAAGCCTCACATTCACACCGATGGTACAAATGCAACAGTTCAGTGATACTCATAAAAATTAACTCTAAGTGAGAAGCAAAGTACCAAGTATAAATCTGCAGTTCGTTGGCTGGAGTACTACCACGTCCATATTCCGACAAAGGATTATGCCGTCCATTTGCACAAAATATTCGCAGCAAAAGTGGACATATCTAAAGTGAAATACTGTGCATAAAATTATGAGAAATAACAACATCCCTTTAACTTCGATTAAACACATAGAAACTGTCAATTTCTATTACTTGCTGTACCCAAGTTAGAAGTAAGGTTAGCTTTTATAATTGAAATGACCTTTCAACCTCCAAAGGATGATATTTCGAAGATGGAACTCAGTGAGAAATAAATTACACTAAGGAAAATTGATAACTACAAAAAGTAACCTTCTCACGGTCCACAGTCTTCTCTTCCGGCGCTTCCACTTGAGATATTACGTTCATCTTTCCTTTACTTGTTATTCTAAAATTCCTGAAGTATAATATCAACTCGTCCTACCTTAATCTCCAATGATGACGTCGATCTCAAACACCAGGTACCCTTTATACTGAAGCTATCTATACATACTATTGTCATCTCCAAAACATTCCTAATGACAACATAATCGTCAAGAATGACACGATGACCTTTGAACCGATAGAAAGTCCACACACACACCCACACAGAAATACAGCAAGCACTCAAACCAAACTCAACATAAATAAACTATCCAAACCGAACCATCTGAAACACTTTGCCAAGTGGACACAATGAACATGTCCGTCTCACCATGATTATGATAGGATGGGAAGTATCGGTATATGGGTGTGGTTATTGGAGGTGGGGCGATGATTGTTGTGTGGTAGGGTTAGGTCGGTTTTTTAGTGGGAGAGAGAAGGAAGATTGCAGGGTGGATGGATTTCGATGAGGCTGTGGCCAAGGTGAACGATTTGAAGGAGCGTCCAGCAGATGACGAATTGCTAGAACTTTATGGATTTTATAAGCAGGCTATTGTGGGTGATAACACTGTTAGCAAGCCTTGGATCGACTTCAAAGCTCGAGCCAAATGGGAAGCTTGGCAAAAAAGAAAAGGTTACCAGCGGCTGTCACAATGAATGCATCTTTACTTGAAAGCAATGATGCAAATTCCAATTGCAAGCTTAGAGCTGACCTTATGAGGCTTTTGTAAGTATATATGAGAAAGCTGTACTGATTAAAATTAACTGTTTTACTTACGGTGAATTAATAGTATTCATGCAGATATTGTTGAAACCCAGCTTATTTAAGTTTTATTAAAGCATCAGTCATATCATTTACTCTATAAAATGTCTTTATCCATTCCTTTAAAGGTATGTGCAGCGAAGAAGCCAAGGAACAATATATTAAGCTCGTGCAAAAACTTGTCCAGAAATACGATTTATAATTGATGAAGAAGAAAATCTTAATTGCTTGATGTGTGATATATGAGCCCTAAAATATTCATATTTTGTTGTTTACTTGTGGTATTTCCGCTAGTTTGGTTCTAGTTGAGAATATGACATTCCTGATGGATGCTATCGTACAAAATAGGTAATTCGTTCTTCTTCCATTTTCTTACGGGCAGTAGTTTCGCCTAAATACCAATTATTAGACAAGTGTTCGAGTGCAGAGGATGATGCTTAATTAGTGTTTTCTTCTTGTTATTACAAAATGTGTCAAAGACTGAAATAATGGGAGGAAGGATGGTTTTGTAGCTCAACTTGGTTGATCGACTTCAAATTTCCTGTTAGGATATATATTGTTATAACTATTCCTCAGATTTAGTATTTTGTTCTGCAAATATGTTGAATCGATAAATCTTAGATATTGCTGCTGCTATTGCCCGCGTATAAATTATCGTTATTTGTTCACGTATACTTGCGTTTTGTGCATTATGTTGCTCGGCAGCACTTTTTTCCTTTTCAAAGCTATAATAAATACTGATTAAAATGATTATAGCCCTGGTTGTAAATTGGTTGGATGACGGAAATTCTTAGTTATTAAGGTTATTGCAGATATCGTGATGAGGAGATAGGGAAAGATTAGTGCGGAATGAATGTTTTATCAAATCGATGCATTTGCCAAGTATTCCTCAGTGGAAAAGGGTCATTGCCATTCGCATCAAAATTTACTTCTGTCAAAACACGAAGAGCATTATCCGGAGCAGCTCTGGTTCGGGTTTCACCAAAAATTATACAGCCTTATTTGAGGCTGATGCGTATCGATAAACCCACCGGTCTGTTTGTTCTAAACATGTTATAGAGTACACTGTATACTGCTAAATTCTCTTGAATCTTTAAATGTTTAATTTCTTTAAATGTTCATGAGCTTCAAATCATGTTAATACAAAAGAACGGCTGAGTAAGTATGTGGTGTTTGTATAGGTTTTTGGTTATTATATTGGCCATGTACATGGTCGATAGCGCTAGCTGCCCCGCCAGGTTCACTGCCCGATCTGAAAATGCTTGCATTATTTGGTACTGGATCGATTCTAATGCGATCTGCCGGTTGTATTGTAAACGATATTTTCGATAAGGATTACGACAGAATGGTTTGTATTTATGCTATTACAGTTATTTACACTTCATTTTCGTGCTTTTTCCATTTCCTTTGGTAATTGATGCATTAAATATGGAGTATAACGAGATAGTTGGCAACGGCATGGATAGAGTTGTCCTGCTCTGTTTCGCCGCTTTCATTCTTACTGTTAAGGTTGAACGAACACGATCAAGACCGCTTGCAAGTGGAGAACTTAATAACCGACAAGCAATCGCTGTTCTTGCACTGTTACTGTCTGGGTCACTTTCGATACTTCTACAATTCAGCTGGTTCAGGTTTCTTCCATCTGTTTCTCATTCCGTTCATTTCGTTTTTTTCTTGGATTTTTGCTTCCTTAAACACTATATATCAAGTATGTACAATTTCTGGTGTGTTTGGCTTGTCCGAATACATTAGCATCCGTTCACACTGGAACATTTTATACGCATGCAAGCCAGACACGGATTCAATTTGACATTCTAGGGTCTTGCAAATTATGCTTTAATCACAGGTGTTATTTGTGATTGTTTTTAGCTGTTGTAATGATGATTCCCAATGAAATAGGGTGAACTTAGACTTTGATAGCCTTATGATGTCAAAAATAAGTCACTCTGAATACGTGCCATTTCAGTGTTGCTGTGGGTGCTAGCTCATTATCTTTAGTTGTTGTATATCCGTTGGCAAAGCGCTACACATATTGGCCACAATTCGTTCTGGGTACTCTTAACAGTTTTTTCAATTTAATAAACATTATTCCTCAAAGTGTTCGGTATTATCGTTTCAGAAAAGATAGAACTTTTCAATAAACGTTTTAGAAACTAATGAAGTCGGTTTTGTTGAAAGTTGTCAATTTGCTGAATTTTTTCTTGATTGCGGTGCTTTGCAAACTAATGCCTTTCTCGTAGTATCGCTGCTTTCGCAACTTAAAAAACTAGAAAATTTGAACATTCATTTTTCGTTCAAGAATTTCAGGGCTTACCTCTAACTGGGGAGTGTTCATTGCGTGGTGTCACCTGCGTCCAAACACATTACTTACCGTCATCCCTTTATACACTGCCACCGTGCTTTACACTGCTACATATGACACCATATATAGCCTACAGGTATTATACCTTACATTATCACGTTCTACCAAGACAAGCTTCACACCACTGACGGCACGTTTGCTACTACCAAATTTGAAAAACCTATAAAAGAGCTAAAGGAAATTCGAAAAATTCTAAAATGCAAAATTTGAAATTTGGATGCCTTCTAACACAGCTTCCAAATTATTTTTAGCATCAAAAATACCGTTGTCTTCTTTCTTTTGTTATCTGTTTGTAAAACATTTTTTTCTTTTTTGTTATCTGTTTGTCTTTTTTTTTTTTTTTTTCCAATTATGAGATATTCTACATCTTAAGATTAATTCATTTTTCTCGTTCCACTGATTTAATTACATTTTGCACAATTCATGCTAGAAGGTGTTCGTTTATTTATCTGCCTCTCTTCAAAAAGATTGATTTGCGTTCACCAAAGGAATGCTGATTTCCTCTAGTTTTTCGAAGGAATTGACAGTTCCAACTGAGACTTTTATAATGATTGGAAATAGGTAAATGTACAGAAATCGCATGGTGTACTACTGTTAACTTGTTCTAATGTTATCATTAGAAATGCTTTACAAGTATTTCCAGAGAACTAGACAGATGAGACTTCCTAGAAAATTGGAAGTGTTGTTTAGATGAATTTCGAAGCTCCAAGCCTAAGAATTGTTCCTTAAAATGATTAACAAAAAAGTTTCCATATTTTTGAAACCTTTCCCTTAATCGTTTTAAGAAACAGTGAGTAATTCCATTTTGAGACTTAATTTTTCTAACTTCACGCTTCATAGTAGATGTATAGGATGAAATGCAATTTCAGGATTTAATTAGGACTTCTAAGTTTTGCATCAGCCATCCATTTGTACTGCAGCTTGAATGATCAAGCAATAGGTAAGAGGTCGCAGATCTAAGGACTTTACACACTTCTACCACCACTACTACTACTGATTCCACAGGATTGGCGTTCAACTGGGGAGCATTGCTTGGCTGGGCCGTTATACGCGATGAATTGTGCACAGTGGCACTTTTACTATATATGGCTTCGGTGAACTGGACTCTGATTTACGACACAATATACGCTCATCAGGTGGAATAGGCTTGGACACAATATACTTCAATATGTCCCACATATACTCGCAGACATTATTACCAAAACATTTAAAAGATCACTTGACATCGGAACGATATCACAGGAGTAGAAATCGATTGCTTAAAATCTTCCGCTAACATATCGCTGGCATAATGAAAAATTTGAATTATCGTTTTTTTTACAAAAATGTGTTGAAAGTTATCTCTTTCTTAATGGTCGGTGGTCAAGTAAATAAATTAGTACTAATAAAACATTATGTTGTCTATGTATTTATTATTTTCTTCACGTGCACTCTTTATTCTTGCATATGTTTCAATTTGATCTTTTAGGATAAAACAGATGACCTGATTGCTGGCATTAAATCTACGGCTCTGTTTTTCGGTGATAAAACGAAATATTGGTTGACTGGTTTCGCAGCTCTTACTGTGCTAGGTTTTGGGGCCACAGGCGTTATGGTTCAACAGACGTGGCCTTTTTACAGCGCCTTAGCCGCTACCGGGATGCATCTTGCATGGCAGATTGGTACCGTGAATATCAACGACCCAAAGGATTGTTGGAAGAAATTTAAAACCAATCAAGTAAGACATAAATATGTTAATGTTTTTCAAGCACAAAAGACTCTTAATGGTATCACTAGGTTTAGCACACGAGTCGTCCTCATCATCATTCCCAAAATTCTAGTGAAAGAGCATTTCCCAGCATCTGTTTTTGAAAGATAAAGGACATAAACTGGTGAATTACAGTGTCACGGTCAACTTCGACAAAGATTCAGCAACATGTGCAACAAAAGCTATAAACACATTTAAAATATAAGGAAAAAAGAACAGCTTTCAAGATTTTTCTTAAAAGAGAGAGGTTAAGTGTAAAACTGGACTTGATCCAGGTATAACATACTCATAAAAACACTTCGAAACAGATCTCATAGGAGGACTACAGCAGGACTCAAGAATTTATCTTAAGATCATCTTAATGTGAGTCAGGGCGAAGGGTATCATATTAATTTTTCACCACTTTTTTTTCAGTGGCTTGGGTTTATCTTATTTACTGGTATTGTCGCTGGAAATTTATTACGGAAAGAAGGAAAAGAAGAAGGAGAAGCGGATTCTGCTGTCCTTGAAAAGTTTGTTAAGTAATGTGTCTCTTGTATTCTTAATGAAGGATGCTGTCAATTTTCAACGGATGCTGTGCTCTTACATAAATATCTCAATGCAGATCAGTAACATACATTTATCCATAAAGAGATCTGAGCATGTGCAGCTTAGGCATAACCAAAATTCACTGACTTTGTTTGAGGCACATTCGAGCAATCAATGCAGACAACTGAAGTAGTGAGCTAAGTCCTTCCACAACTCGAACATGACATAGACCTATTTCCTAAAATCACTAATTTTTCAGCATCGCATAAGTTCATCCAGTCCCATCAATTTCATGCATTCCAGGTGAAAATAAAAGCAGTAACCTTTATGTATTCCAATTTCAAATATTCAGGAATATTGACTGTTTTACACACACGAACCATGTTGTTGAGGATATCCTCTGATGAGTAACCCATCCGATAAAGACTGTGCACAATTTCACCAGCTTCGACAACCTTCCCATGAACACAGTGTTCAATCATTTGCATTACCATTTTCGGGTGTGGCTCGTCACATACCTTCATATTTCACTTCATGTATTCTACGCTTTGGTAAATAGAACTTTAAAGCCATAAGTAGGAAGATTACAGGATTACTGCCTTACACAACTGCGGTGTATTGAATAAGCCACATGGCATTAATTTTCGAAACTTTGCAGTCTTGTATCAATCACTGTGGAACTCTCATGAGTTCAAGTGATCTTGAAACTATACACCACCAGATGCTAACACCCATTTTCATTATGCTCGCATTTTGTTCGACTATATAAAGATGACCAACCAGCAGTGAGTATAATTAATTACCTTTAAAAAACGGAAATTTTAATGAGGATGTCACGTTTTTCATTTCCATCTCAGCGGAAAGCAACAATACAGAGTACTTACCTTAAAAACATTATCAGCCGTGACATTATTAAAACCAACCACTGTACACTGTAAGTTGTTAAGAGCCTGAAAAAACATCCATGACAAAAATGATAAAGGCAATATATATCCAGTTTGGCTCAGCAATCATTCAGTTCATTTCAAAAAACAAGCAACGTGTCCTACCCATTGACATCTTTCCTTGCTTTATAGTCATAATAGTATTGTCTACTAATTTTGCAAAGACATTATATTATTGCAAACATATATAATTTAAGGACTTTCTGTGGCGATGAGAATCGCTCACAACGTGCTAACTCCTAGAAGAATTACCTGTCGCATGTCTCCTTGGGCAGTAAAAACTAGGGCGTCAATTCCGCTATTATCGTAAATCACCTTTTCTGCTTCACATACTTGTAATAATCTCTTCACAATTTGTTCCTCAGAAAGTTTTGAAAACCGTAAAATAGCACATCGAGATTGAATCGGTTCTAAAGTGGCTCAATAAATAGTGACCCAATAATTCAGGAGTACACACTCTTATGGATAGTTTTCTCCCAAATTTCTCGTAAGAAAATGGAGATACATCAAAGATAACCCAATTAAAAAATTTCAGGTCAACTTCCCTAAAAGTTGTTTTTAGTCTGTTTCTTTTTCTCACTGACAATTAATTATTCTCAAGGAAGACTAAATACCTTAATGAAATTAAAGGATATGAACAAGTTTACCTATAACTTTCCCAGACTGATTACAGGCAAGTGTAAAACGGGTCGTTTTACTGTATACTTCCATTGTTCTTCGGAGTGCCTGTTGTGCTCCCTCCGTCATTGAATCTACTTCATCCAGTATAACTATTTTATGCCTTCCTGGTGGTAATGTTACCTTACTTTGTGCAAAATTTTTGATTTTATTTCGTACAACGTCTATCCCTCTGAAATCGTTGATAATATTCTCAAAATACCTTGGTATATTATTCAGATAAACTAGAAATGAGACGATGATGCAAGCGGAGAGTCAAGATTATAGATCTAGAAGAATAATTCGCATTAAAAACGAGAATTTCAAAAATATTTACCTATCATCGGAAGCATTCAGTTCCAAACATGCACTTTTAAGACGATCACCGAGCATCTCCCGTGCTAATGCCCATATACTTGTTGTCTTGCCACATCCTGGCGGTCCCTTAAAACTGTAATATCAAAACTGCGCAGAAAAGAATTATATGCCAGATCAAGAAATGGATTTTTAAAGATTTTAAGTATGGAGAAAATAAACATTAAAAATTGACTGAAATAATAATATTTGGTGTGTTTCCTTGCTTTGCGAAGGCAGCCAAACGTTGAACGACAAATTCATTCCCGACCACTTCTGATAATATTTTTGGCCGATATTTCTCGACCCTACAACAACGAAACAACTCTCATAAAGCCTAATTATATAATCATGTACTAAAAACAACCACTCAAATGAATTTCACTGATATTAAAAATAAACATAAGAATGCCTCTGACAAAAAAACACTAATGACAACTTTTCAAATGTTTTTAATATACTATTCACTAGTGCCATCCGAGGCAAACTACCAGTAGTAATAACTCTCATTCTAATTAATTTCAATTACCTAACTTCTCTATTTAGCCTGCATTTCCCTCTGTTCTTGGTTTAGCTATATCCTCCATAAAATACATATAGTCTTGTTTTGCTACAACTTAACTTCAATCGTTACTGAACCCACATTAAAATGTTCAAAGATTTTTCAGATTAACGATAACAGCAATGACAAAAATTACTACTGCCCAAATCTATCAATTTGGAAGGAAGACTAACCAAGGAGTGCTCGAATTCATCCTCTTGTACTTTCTCTAATTGCTTTCACACCTGCAAACGGTAACATACAGATCAATAAATTAAGTCCTTAACAGGGATCGAACTTAACAATAGATAAACAAGGGTGATGTAAGAAGTCCATCTCGTACTCTCCACATGGAAAAGGAACTCAACTCTGACCCTTAACATTTCAAATTCAAACACCATTTTCAAATAGCCCACTATGAAAACCTTGTGAATCACACATGCCTGCTTAAGTGATGGTATCAAAGTAACTCTCTTCTCACTTTCAGCAAATATGCAAAGTTTTCGGTAGAGAGTGTGAGACTTAAATCATTATTGATAACGGGGATAATATCAAGTGAATGATGAAGATATTAGCAATACAAATCAGAGATTGAAGGGTTAGAAGGAAAAGGAGATGTTGTGGAAAGTGAGGAAAAATAATAAAATTTTAAAACTTTGGAATTTATTTATTTAAATACTTATGAAATACCAAATGAAAAGCTACTTTGATAACGTTGGTATCTTCTCAATAAAAAGTTGGTTAAAGAAGTATTTTTTGCTCAAAATAAATCTATAAATTACATGAGGTGAACTAACAGATAAGATCTGTAGTTGCAACAATATCAAACAATTACCTCCTTATTAATTGTATTCAATATCTTCATTTTATTGCACTTCAAATGCGATAAAACAATGTGAAAAAAGAAATTCAAATGAAACAAAACTCCTACAATTTTGATATGATAATAATGGAAACCCCTTGATATAAAAGCTTAGAATTATATGAATCGAAAGACTAATTCTCTTCGCAACATAAAGACCAACTTTAGGTAGCGCAGTTTATAAAGGTAATAAAACTTGCAACTTGGATGTAATACTTTGAAAGATTAAACTACCCGTGAGAAACTCTAATTTTTGACAAAGTTCCGTAGTATCATAATGTGTAAAATGCATAATGAATCCTCACTATCTCATTCAGGCATTTCGAATCGTATACCGTATTGAGTGTCTGGGAAAGTTACTTTAAATCATTTGCAATAATTAAGCTTATTAATGAATAAGCTTTTCTGCATCAGAACGCATGCAAAGTGATGCTTTATCCAAAAACCTACTACATATTAAATAAGAAAGCTTAGTTTTGCAATGCACTCTTCCTTATTAAGGTTGTGAATGGACATAGAATGTCCGATAGGTTAAAGGTGAATAGGATTCCTTAACTACCTGTTGCCTTGGAAAATTTCGGAGAATCGATTTGTTTCCAGGCTGATAAGGACATGATTGTAAGCTCCAAGAGAGTAGCATTTTGACATTTACATTGCATGACTTTTATTAGTAAAAATGAGGTAAGGAATTTAAAATTGTCCCAGGAAAGGGGAAAAGTTCTGTGCAACTTTGGTTTTTTACTCTGTTGAAGTTTCTTTGCACGTTTCTTGGATCGAAATGAAGAGAAAAGAGCACTTTTCTTGTGGTTTACTTTATTACATCTTTATAATTGGCCATTACGAATTCGCAAAATCAACTGCTTAAGCTATAAGTGTTATCCCGTTTCTTTGTCTAAATGAAGACTTGGAGGGAACGATAATATTGACAGGATTGGCTGTGAAGAAAGATTCAAGTGTCATGTTTCAGACGACATGAACAGCTGGGGTTAGGAATTGGGAAGTATTAGCATCATACCTTCTTTCAAATTTGAATACCGCAGATCTATTGCAGAAGTGGTCACAGAAACGTGATACTTGAAGTGACCCTCGATAAATGACGACAGTTGGAAACAAGACATTCACAGTTTATTTTTCAATTATATAAGACGAAATCTTCTCTCTTCCTTCTGTAACAGTTATACAGAGATTTGAATCTTATGGATAGCATGGCAAGTCGATTTACAAATAGACAGCATTATCTCGATTTTAAATAGCTTCTTCAAGCGAAGACATCAAGCTGGAAATGTTCAGTTATTTGCAGAATCGTTCTGTGAATGCAATAATCGAGGAAAGTAGTAATTTCAAATCATTAAAATGCAGTGAGAACATTTGTACTCCAATGATAACGTTAGTTCGGGTACCATAGTGAGGATATATTGGAAATCTTTCTTGGAAAAGTCATCCTCATGTTGTAATGATAATCCTGGAGTTCGGTTCTATATAGAGGAATTACATAGACATACCAAAAGAACCGTGTGAAGATACCGGGAAAAGTACTGAGCTTTTATTAACACTTATTATATCCATGGATGGTAAGCTATTAAAAGCACCAAGGATTTATTAGCGATCATCACATATTCCGAAAAAACATTAGATAATGAGCCAAAACCAATTGAATAACGCAATAAATGAGCACAGATGAGCTAAAGGAAGAGGGAATGTTCGATTTATATAATTATGAAAAGATACACTGAAGCAAACGACAACAGATCATTAGGTAAATAATACATAACTGATATTACATCTTCCTTATCACTCTGTCGTTATCAGTATTTGTATCAAATCTCATTGTTAATAAGGGCATTATGTAAATGAAAAGTTTTGTGATAGTGAAATCTTTCACTTTCTAATTTACAATCACAATTCTAGTTAAGAGGAGAACTCTTCTGAAAAGCATGAAAAAGTGTTGTGAACAATATAAACACAGATCACTTATTTCAAAGGACAAATAGATGGAAAAAAGATAATGCATGGATCAATGATAAATGACGATGGCGCTGTTGGTATATTCCCACGAAATTACGCAAAAACCCATTCGTAACTTACCCTCTAATCTTTCCTCGTCCCAAAGGCCCGACCGGTGCTTCACGGTTCTCTGATTTCCTGTAAGCAATTAAACTTCCTTTCAACCGAGAACAGTTAGTGGAAACCATCGCTCTTGGAGAACTTTGCTTTGGGTCACTCATCGAATTTGAGTATTTCGGTGATTAGTTTAATTCGATTAATTTTCAGGATTCAATGAAGATTATGGACCTCATGCAGTGGTTCGCCATATCATTCATCCATTTTGCACTAGCAGTGGACCATATTTTTCTTGGTGATAATATTTATTATGCTGTGAATTGCGGTTAGTATCATTCCTATTTACCAAAGTTAAATTAAATCGAAGAGTCCTCTAATTCATGTAGTTACTCGTTCCTTGTAACTAAATGAGCTTAATGTTATCACTACAATGGTCAGTCACTAAGTGTCTGGATGAAGATGAATAGACCTTTTACTTGCTTTCACATCATTCCCTACCTTCCTTTCCTGTCTGTTGTTGCTAGCATGAGTTTTTGATGATTCTAAAGATGGTATAGTTTTACAAGAGAAGAGAAAGTTTTGTTATATAAAAAGGAAAAGGAAAGTAGAATTTACATTTGGAAGCGTTTTCATCATCTGCTACAATCATTCATTATGACTGATTGCTGATTATTAGAGATGTCAATCACCTAGGGAGCACTACTGAATGAAATGGAGAAGTTTTTCTAATAATAATAAAGTAATTGAAACTAACTAAAAACCTAAAAGATTGAATGAATTTCATAATTCTTTAGAAAAATTGCTTCTTCACTAATTTCTGCAGTTACCAATTTTCTTCAAGTATTATATATGAAGTTCATCCAATCCTTCAAAAATTTCAGTTAGTTTTAATGTTATTGTTGTTAGAAAAACTTTTGCATTGCCTGCATATTCATTATGCTAGTGCACCCTAGCTTTTCCACTTTATCAGACGATGAAGTGGAATAAAAGAGAATTAATCTTTTTTTTTTCCTTTATTAGCATTTGATTTAGTAGTAGTGCTGTTCCTGTACTTAAAATTATTTTACGTACATGTACATGAATCTGGTAGACTATGACAATTAATGAATGAAAGTAGAATGAATAATCTTTACATATTTTAGGTGGACTATCGCACACAGATCTTAATGGTGTTCATTATCAAGCTGATCCATTACATGTTGGCATTGCATCTGATTTTGGCAGTAGACTAACGATAATGAGGGTCGATCCACGTGATGCTATTCTTTATCAGACTGAGAGGTTAATGCATTTAATAGCAACTGAATAATATTGAGCAGCATGAAATTTTCTGTTAAACTTACCATAGTCAATTTTATTAACTATGATAAGTTAATAAAGAGCTCTCTTTACGCTTAAAAGATTAAATAAAAAGGAGCAGAATCCAGTAATAACAATGTAGCGGCGTCATTAATATCATTAATGTTAACTGATGTAATGCCCTATAATCAAGACATCTGTTACTTGCTTGCGTCTTACTATTGTTACATAAAAAATATTGCAAGAAGTTTTACTTTTACATTCATTATTTCAAAGCTTTAATCGTAGCAACATCGATGGTTATAAAATTTATTAATAGGCTGGTTATCGAACTTGTTTGATAATGCAGTTAAATTTTCAGGTATCATACTGAAGATTTCACTTACACAGTGCCATTACCAAAGGATAATGGCGAATACACATTGGTTCTCAAATTTTGCGAAGTTTATTTCCAATCTTCACAACAAAAGGTGAAAGTTCTCTTGCTTCTGTTAGACTTGTCGTAAAAGTTGGGTAATTATTAGATAGAGCCAATCCAGTTCATGCTCAAGTACTACTTCACTTCATTATTTCTAGGTATTCGATGTCCTACTTAACGACGAAGTAGTGATCGCAGAGTTAGATATATTCAAAGAAGCAGAAGGCATTGGAGTTGCGTATGATCGTCTGCTGACATTTCATGTAAATAAATTCTTTAATTCTTCTGCGCTTTTATTTTGAAAATGAGGCGTATTTCTGTGATTTTGATTTTAAAACAGACGTTAGTTTAGTATTTCTCGTTCAACACTTTTGATTACGCATTCTTTTTAGTTTCCTCACCAGAAAAATAAGTTTTTCGAAAAATGTCTCAGAGTATTTACCTAATTATCCCAGTTTCTTGAGATCTTTCCAAATCCTTTGCATCAGTAGAGGTTTAAAAAGTTATTAATATCAGATTCGCACAGGTTGATAATGGTGTTTTGTTATATGGAGACCGACGTGATTCATCTGGATATTTGAAAATTACATTAGCCAAGGCATGTTTTCTTTTCCATTCTTCGTTTTTGTTATCATCATAGTCCACAATACTCACACTGGATATTTACAGAAAGCGTTAAATTATGAAATAATACCAGTTTTCAGGGCGCTTTGGATAATCCCAAAATAAACGCATTTTATATTTATCGCGGCCCCAAAACGGTAATTCATTTGAAATTTAATTTTGATTAATTTTGAAGTTGTGAGGATAATATTGCTTCCATATCAGATCAAATGGACTTACTTTGCCAAGTCTGTAAAGAATAAATTTTTAGTGTCTAAGCCTTTTTAAGGATATTCCGCTTCTACGAGATGTATCATTTGATGAAGAAATAGAGGAGGAGGAAGAAGAGGAATTTGATGAAGAAGTAGATGTCAAATTACGTACTGAGGTAAATCGCTTCGAAGATGAGCCGTTAGTGGAAGATCCATATGCTGAACAGGACACAAGCCACATGTTCATACCATTCCTTATAGCCTTCGCTTGTTTTTTTCCGGTTTTGTTTTGTTTATGTAAATTATAACAAAAGCAAGTTTTCCAATCAGCCTGCTTTCCCGATCTCATGAAGCTGTGGACCTCAGAAACAATTTTCCCACCTTCACTCGCTTTTTGTCTTTGAGATAACCAGATATTGTTTGTCTAATTCTTTTAAACTGGATTCATTAGACATCTAAGGTTATCAGAATGATGTACTTTTATTTAGTTTTGTATTTTTAATAGAAAGTATTCTGTGATTCCATTCCTTTCATTCCGTCCGTTTTATTTAATGAACTTAACGAAAGAAAAATCCAACGTCATTGTGACTTCTGATGCTTGTTAGTTATTTTATGTCTCTTGCATACATATTTTTTAGCGTACGTGGTAATGGGTAGTTCGGGAACTCTTTTTCTGGTTTTGCCTCACAGCAAGTATGCATTTTTTTTTTTTTGTGATATAGTTGCTTTATTACGTCGTAACGTTTTCATTGATAATTATTCGTCCACCAGTCTTTATGCTTACAATACTTTCCACGGGCTTTATGGTAGTCGGTTTCTTTAATAAGCATTAACTTTTCGTGTTGATTTGATTGGTTCATATGAACTTCTTTAATCATGCAAAAACTATTAATTTCATGTGTTTTAGGATTTTGGCGAGAATCGTAAAATCGCTTCATTTAAACTTCTGATTCCTACTTTTGCACCTGTACTGTTCTCTGGAACAGTTGACCCAAAAGGTTGAAGCTATTCTCACAAACCTTGCTAGTTTTCCCTTTTCTTTCTTCCCTTCTTGGAATGTTTTCTTGCCAAAGTATACATAATGCTATCTCACGGTGATTTGTTTTCGTCTATTGAAACGGTATACTGTATTCCTATGGTTTGTTAATTCATCTCTTGTTTTGTGCGAATCTTGTTAATAAAGTCTTGAATAATAATTCACTTGTAATTTGTTTGGTCTTTCTTACAATGTTTTCGTACTCTTCGCATTTATTGTGCTAAATAAAAGTTAGCGCTGAAATTGCAGGAAAGTTGATTCTGGGAGTATTAATTATAAGCGTATAGTTCAGTCATCCTAGAAGATGCTTTATACTGATTCCGTCATTGCACTGAACTTTCATATGCAGTGATGGGATCTGAATTACAAAATATTTTCGTAGAATTATCCTCGCGGAATGAAGGTGCTTCTAAACGACGTGAGAGTATTGAATATTTTACGTCTTACTTTTTATACAGGTGACAAAGGAAAAACGCGAGTGAAATCCATTACCATCTCGATTAATAGCTACGAAGTCGACCTTATTTATGGACACTGATAGTGTACCACCTGCAAATGCTCTTCGATTGCTTAAGAAATTCTTTGGTCATAATAGTTTCCGGCCTTTACAGTGGACAGTGATTCAAAATGCGTTAAGTGGGAGAGACCAAATAGTAGTGATGTCCACAGGTATCCTTTTCCTTCTAGTCGCTCGAAATGTTTGTACTTGTTTAGTAATTAACGATTTTGAGTATTGGTTGATTATTCAATTGATCTCAGGTTATGGTAAAAGTGTTTGCTACCAGTTACCATCATTGTACACTGAAAAATTAACTATTGTTATATCACCATTGATTTCTCTCATGAATGACCAAGTGGAAAATGCTCGGTGAGTTATCACTATGTTCATATCATCATCAAATGTACAAGTTATGTGTAAAGCTTATCGAGTTTTGGGAGGAATCGAAGTTCACAAAGTAATTACAGGAGCAATGGTATTCAGGCAGCTTGCTTAAATGGCGAAACAAACTTGGACGAGCAACGGTCAATCTTCGCGTCTGATGATCTGCGTTTGCTTTATACTACTCCTGAATTTGCTCTCCACTGTGGTTCTTTGTTAAAACATATTCGTAAAAGTAAGCTTAATATCTGTAAAGAGAAGCTGTGGAGTATAAAACCCCTACCTAATTGATATTTAATTAGTTCAAAGCTAAATTCCTACGATATTCCTTTTGTGGTACTCTGCTGACTTACTTAGCAAGCTGCTATTTATAAGTAATATAGATTAAACAACCTATTTCAGATGTTAATTTGCTGGCAGTCGACGAAGCTCATTGCGTTTCTGAATGGGGACACGAATTTCGGCCCAGCTACCGGCAGTTGGCTAAAATCCGTGATTTCTTTGGTAAAAACGTTCCAGTAATGGCCCTCACGGCTACAGCTATACAACAAGTCAGAATGGATATTGCTAACAGTTTGGAACTGCATCAACCAATCATCACAGTTGCGCCGTTGGATAGGTCTGAACTATCAGAATTTATAATTTTTATTATATGTATAAGCTGTTCTCCCAGAAACTTGTCCAGTTGTTAGGGCTGTTGTCTATCGGTATAATACATGTTAGTAACATATATTATTAATATGTCTGTAAAAAACTCTATTCATTTTAATAATGATTTCGGGAATTCTATTTAAATTTTCAGGCCAAATTTGTATTTGTCCGTGCGTACTCCAACAACTCTTGAAGGGTTATTAGATTTGCTCATTGAAGATGAAAGAAATGGTAAACATTTCAACGGTTCAACAATCATTTATTGCTGCACCCGCATTCTGGTTGATGAAGTTTACGAGTGTTTGTTTAGTAAGAGTTTCATTCTTAATAAATACCTTAGCGATGGTTTAACAGATATGACTGAAGTTTTCATACTATTGTTAGGTTGCCTTCATCTGAGGTAAATTACAATATGGTTTTAATGCAGATGTTCCATTTTAAGGAATCCAAATATACATACACATAAAAACACTGAAACTTCAAACATTCTAGAAAAAGGGGTGCAATGTGCACGATACCATGCAGGAATGTCAGCGGTAGCAAGGCGAAAGGCTCACGAATGTTTCATGAAAGATCGCATAACAACGATTATTGCAACGGTGGCGTTCGGTATGGGAATTAATAAACCGGACGTACGCAATGTTATTCATTATGGAGGTTACTATTCAGCTGTATATTTTTCATCATATTTCTTTAGTAATAAATTTGTTGTGGATTTTGCTAACATGTCATTTTTTAGATAGTATAACATTTTAGCCCCGAAAAATATGGAAAGTTATTACCAAGAAATTGGAAGAGCAGGCCGTGATGGTTGTCCCAGCAAGTGCATCGTATTTTACAAAGACCAAGAATTGACTAAACATCGGTTAGTATTTTCCAACTGCTTGCGTCTATCTTCGATTTCTTAGCCCTTTCTTTATCGTTATTAATACGAATCATATTTAACCCAACAATCTCAAAATAGGTGGTTGAAATTAATATGCGATAAAAAGATGGTTTCGTAGTAAGGTTTGCCGAGAATTTTCATCTCTCATTGATGAATATTACGAAGGACAAAAAGTGAAAAAAAAGTGTATTTATATCTTATCAATTTTCAGATACTGTATAATGGGAGAACAAAGCTTGAAAGGGGTGTATAAGAAACATCTGTTAGAAATGCTTTCGTTGATGGAAAGATTTCTTCACGCAGCAAGCTGTAGACGATAGTTAATACCATTTCTTTTTATTTCTTATATATGCTTCCTACATTTTCACAGATTTTTCAGAAAGAATCGGTAGAATTTCTGTTTCAAATTATATTTCTGTATAGTAAATCTCGGCTAGAACCCCATGGAAACTGATCGTAAACTATACTTTTGCAGTTGGATTTAGCTCTACCAGCGTTGTGACCTTAAAATTCACCGATAAATAAATGATTTCTACTTCTTTATACTCTTAACAATTGCGACTATATAGTTCAGCTTAATGGAAGTACTGCCTTAGGTAATCGGTTTATAAATTCCAAAGCACCGGACAATGTTTTCTAAAGTCATTGTTATTATGTCGCACAATTACAGATGTTTGACAATATTAAAAGAGTAGAAATTATTTCAGCCGAAAATTCAGATTAAATACTCTTTCATTTAGCATGCTTCTGTCCCATTTTGATGAACGCGTGAAAAAAGAAGCAGCAAATGTAGGATGTTGTGATGTATGCGATCAACTTATCGGTTTAGAAAATAGTGCTATTGATCGTTCATTAACTAATTCAAGAAATTATGGTGATGAAGCATTGATATTACTTCGAGCTATGAACATTTTTGAGGGATGCACTGGTCTGGGGAAAGTAATCGATTTCGTCAAGGGGGTGACGTTATTTTCTTTGTAATGAAGCGGAAAGTTTTACGTATACTAATTACTATTAAAATATCATATTTGCTATTAGTTCTGTAATAGTTGCCAGGTGTTATAATATGTTCTTGAAGTTAAGAATACTAATTACCGATTATTTCACATTCTGATGGCACAGCAAACAAATACTTTTGTAGCATGAATTATTTTTATTGCAGAAAGCAAATGTTATCCAAGCAAAGCAAAAAAGCGAATATTATGGATCAGGGAAACATAAAACAGAAGCTTTTTGGAAAGAGTTGGGACGCATACTAAGAATGAGTGGTTATATTACTGAAACGAAAAGCTCCTTTAACAGTTTTGCTCATCTTATGTCACTTTCTGACAAAGGACAGAGTTGGTTGCATGGGAAGAATAGGGTTATCTTTTATTTAGTAGTGATGTCTTGGTTTGCATTAATATCTTATTGACTATTCGTATCCAGTTTATTTTTATTATCGAAATTTTAAGAAGAAAAAATTACATATTTTTTGATAATTATCTAACAAGCCTTTAGAAAACTTAGAAATATGTATAAATGTAGTTCCGATAATTTTCAAAATTTTAGAAATTGTACCTTGAACCAACACCTTTGTTAATTGGTCGAATTCGAGTAAATGACGGGTATTACCTACCTGGGAATGGTGAACCACTTCCCTCCAAGTGAATTTTTTCTCTTCCATTATGTTTGTATTTACCAAAAGTTATGTTATCTCTCGGTAATACATTTTGAAAAAAGAAGGCATTGTTTGTTCGTCGTCATTATATATATTTCAGAATACTAAACCTCACAAAACAACGTGCATGGAAAGATTGCAGTTGTTATGGCGAATTAATACACTCCAGGGATATCACCGCTTCCGTAAGTAACTGACGAAATAGCGATTTCAAACAATATTTACAATTTTCTAGTGATCAGCAGCATTCTACTCAATGGTTCATTTTTAAGTGTGATTAAATTTCATTTTCGAAGCTTGGATTATCGTATAATGATTTATATAACCATGTTTATATACATCTTTTTTAGGATCAGCTGGAAAAGGTATTATTTGAGACCCGTACAAACCTGGCTATAGAACATAATTGCAGTGCCCATATTATTGCATCAAATAAGTGTGTCCGACAGCTAGCAACGCGACGACCATCTTGGTTTGTTCTTACGAAATCTAACATTAAATGATTTATTGAATTGAAAAGTGAGTATCATTGCATGAATTGCTTACGAGGATGATTTGGGTGTGCTTAACATGAACATTCTAGCATTTAAAATGGAGTGTCTACGATTTTACTTAAGTTTAAATTCATAACGTTCAAAGTTTTCCATTGGAAATTACAATCATTACAGTATGCAGAATCTATGTGTAATTGGAGAAATGACGGAGGAAAGACAACGAAAATTTGGACAGAAACTTGTGGATACAGTTATAAAATTCTGCACTGCACACAATATATCTATGGATTGCACGACTGCTTCAACTGTACGTTATCTTCATGGTCTCGTATTTATCATGGAATGTGTGTATTCAACTGGGAAATTGCCACAGATTCTCCGTAGAGAGGATATAGAGAGCCATTTGTATCGGGCAGTTTTCATGAGGAAATGGACTACATAATTTAGATTCAGGAAAAAAAAAAAGCAGTGCATATCGTTGTTGTGTGAAAAATAAGTAAGGTTAGTGGAGTAACAATGTAAGTGATTAAGATGTGGAGACGAGATAAAATATTAGTGGAATTTGTAGTGCCTGTAAATAATAGGCGTGATTTCAGTTACCAGAAGAGATAGAGAAAGGAATGAGCACAATGAATGAAGTTTGTAATGATGTTTATCGAAATCATATTAGGGAGAAGCTATCATTGGTTAGTTATCAATTGCTATCATTTTAAATTTGTATCATTATAAAAGATACTTTTTTGTATATTCAAAATAGAATTTTTGAGAGATGATATGGAAAATAAGTATGATCGCATCGATCCCAGATTTTTTTGGATTTAAGATTATCAGAGAAAAATTGCATGGGGGTTTGGATCGGCAACGCCTTTCGTATTTCTTATGAGATTTTTTTTGAATTACCTGATTTTTGAATTGCCACTGAGTTTGGAATTTGAGAAGAAAACTTCCAGCTTACTTTTTTAAACGCATATGTTATGGAATTCATCCAATACTTGAGTAAAAAACCATTTCTTGTTCACAAAAGTTTGTTGGCTATAATGAACGTTGTTTGATTGAAGGGTGATTTGGCGGAGTCACTTGCTATAAGCGAAAGAACCGTAGCTTCATATTTTGTGGATTTTGTGAGGGAAGGTTTACCGGTATATCTGGATGCTATTGGGATAAAGAGACAACATATAGATACTATTTACGATGCTATTCGAAAACATGGATCAGGTAATTCTTGGTGTCCTGAAAGTTTTTCGGTTTGGGTTGTTTGTAGTTTCACAGACAAGAATTGTTGTAAAGGTTTATTCTTTGCGGAATAATAGATGACAATTATTAGTCAATAGACAAAGATTTCTTCTTGATTATTGATGATTGAAGGAATTGTTTGGAAGTTTGAGTGGGGATGGTAAGGAGTTAGTTGAGTCGCAGTTAAGAACATAGTTGTTAAGTTGTTGATCACATAAAAGAAGTGGTAAGTAATAGAAGCAAGAAAGGGCCCTGTTAATGAATTCTAATTCCTTATACATTGAGTGATTTACAAAGACATATATATTGTGATATAATCCTATCGGATAT